>JAZGLO010001553.1:5660000-5769768 GCA_036873155.1 Biomphalaria sudanica
AAGTGTGGCTGTTTAAAAACAACAAGGCAGGACGAATTAGGTTTGGGCATCACTGCTTTATGTAGTACATCGGTATGAAAAGACTGAATGGTTGTGAATACAAGAAGCTTCGTTTCAAAACTGTTTGAATATAAATTGTTCATATCGTGATCAAAGCTGTACTCGTTCAATAGAATAAGAAGTGATTTTCTGCCTTGACGCTAATGGTAGTTGTTTTCTTATTGTTGACTGGAAACCTAGATCTTATTAAATACCCTTCAAATTGTTGTAGAAGTCAGAAATGCCAAACCTACAACCCGAGGGCAATTTTCATCCCATGAAGGGCCATTATGTGCCCACTTGAACTTTCTTTCTTTAAATGCATAAGGAAGTGCGAAAGTCTTGGTTCAGTCAGGGTTAACGTTGTTTTAATGGTTGCGGCAGGAGAATTTCTAAGGCCCTAAACTCAAGAAAAGGTCAGGTACTACTGTGCTAGAGTGTATCAATACGTATTCAAATGACTTTTTTTTGCTTCTGCATAGCGCAATTTTCTAACTCTTATCTTATAAGTTACAGACGTTATGATAAAAGCGAAGAGGATTACTCTCAGTGCGACATGGTTCTCTTTTGTGGACCAGTGGGTAAAGGGAGACTATTTAGCAGACTATTTCCGTGATGGCTTTGGGCTCTCAGCAAACACAACCTTGCAAGGGAGATTAGCGATTTTTTTTTCACTCTGCCACATATCCCGATACGTACATTTTTACAAATCTTATATCAACTCACTCTGTCTGGTAAAAAAGTTATTTCTCAGACACAAAATCTCGGATCAAGCTGAAATTTTGCACAATTATTTCTTTTACCTGACACAAGAACCAATATTTAAACCAAAAAAAACAAACCAGTTGGTTAATTAATTAAGCCAGTGGTAATTAATTGTTTGATACCTTGAACAAGGCAAAGAAATCGTACTTGACAGATGTGGTGGTAAATGTTGAATTATTCCCCTTGAGGAATCTTGAGCCCTGAAAGAACATTTTTGTGTATACATTTAAAAGACGATCATGTAAACATTCACCAAGATACCCAAGTTATCGGAGCATAGCGCATTGAGAAAGCAAAAAGCTAAATAAAAACAATCGGTAAAAATAAAAATAGTTCTATCGCACAGATTTATATCTCTAGGTCCGTTACACATACAATTACATGACTAATCCAAACCAATTGATACAATTACACTAAATATAAACCTTGTTTTTTTTTTTTTTTTAATTAATTTTTAAATTTTTCCTGCTAGAACAATTTTTCGTTTACTTTAATTGAATGTTGTCTAACATTTCTGTTCTCTTTCTTTCTACCGTGTTGGCACTGAATATGTGTGGATGTACGATCATTGGGTGAATAGGTGTGGATGTAAGATCATTGTGTGAATAGGTGTGGATGTACGATCATTGTGTGAATAGGTGTGGATGTACGATCATTGTGTGAATAGGTGTGGATGTACGATCATTGTGTGAATAGGTGTGGATGTACAATCATTGTGTGAATAGGTGTGGATGTACGATCATTGTGTGAATAGGTGTGGATGTACGATCATTGTGTGAATAGGTGTTGATGTACGATCATTGGGTTGCAGGTCCTAATAGCTAGACTAACTAAGCGTCACTAAGAGTACGCGTATAAATTTCTCAAAACGTAATAAGAAGACTAAATCCATATATATATATATATATACACACACATATTTATATATATATATATATATATATATCAAGTTTTAACTTGATCTGAGAATGGGAAATGAGAAAAAAAAACATGTTTAAACTTTTTACCATGCAGACAGACAGACAGAGAGAGTTGTACAAATTGTAAAGCTCATGTATAGTGCTTGATAAGTCATAGTTCTCTAGTGCCGTTTATTCCATACAAACTTCCAATCTTCCTTGAAACATGAAAGAGATGAAACTGGCGAATGTTCTGATGCTCTTAAGTTGAACACTGATCGCATGGAAGGGGAGGTAACTCCATTATCTCTGCCAACGTAACTTCTTGGCCTTCACTTTGCAGAGAGGTTGATCTCAGCTCCTTGGAGATTTATAAAGTCTGGTCATGCCAGCATTCTCACTCTCTTTTTTTTTTATAAATATTTTATTCTATTTTCATAAAACTAAATGCAAACTTAGAGATAAAAGAAAAACAGGGGTGGCAACAGTTGGACAAGGGCAGCAACTCGGGCAATGGCAGCAACTCTTTGACCCGGGGGGAGATAAAACTAGACAATAAAAGTTATGAATCTTACAAGTAAATAAACAAAAACAAAAAAGTAGAATATAAAGCAAATATTAAGGGTAAGAATAAAAAAGAGTACAAAGAGAGTTTGGAATATCACAGAAACTCAAAGGTGGCCCCCGATAGACCCGCTATACAGGAAGGGGGTGATTAACTAGACAATAAAAGTTATGAATGTTACAAGTAAAAAAAAAAAAAAATAAAGCAAATAGTATGGGGAAGAAGAGTACAAAGAGAGTTTGGAATATCACACAAACTTATAGGTGGCCCCGGTAGTTTCGCTATGCAAGTAGACAAAAATGTTTCGACAATTTCTGCACGATGATCAGGAGCCAAGAGCTACAATCTACCAACGATGGATATAATAACTCACACATACAAAATACTTATTTAAACCACGATTGCCTGCGACCACGTAGACCTAATGCCGAGGCCTTGCTAGTCGCCAGTAGAATACTACCAACGTTAGTATTGCAAATTCTTTTTACAATTAGGCAAAAAGATTTCCGGCAATACTGGAGTCCCTATGAGTGTGTACAACTTATAAATTGCCCGAAACACTGCCTAGAAAATCTTGTTTGATGTTACGTTAATTGCAACATCTAGTGTATGTGTATCTAGTGTGTGTGTATCTGGTGTATGTGTATCTAGTGTCTGTACTGTTTTTTATGTCTCCACTGTGACACCCTCGTTAAAACTCTAATGGAGGTAAAAGATAGGCTAAAAGGGAACCATAGCCAACAGTTGGCCTGCCAAGTACGCAGTGTGTTGAAGGTGGTAAAGAAGAAGAAAGGGCTTGCTTGTTCTTGTCTCTTCCGCCACGCAGATCCTCAGGAACATCGCACATTGTGGAGGCAGCACTCTGTTAGCGGCTCAATAGAGCGTGCACGTATGAACAACTCCCTCTTGGACCTCTGTTTGTCTATCTATCTATCTATCTATCTATCTATCTATCTATCTATCTATCTATCTATCTATCTATCTATCTGTCTGTCTGTCTGTCTACCTACCTATGTTTACCTACCTAACTATCTATCTATCTATCTTTCTATCTATCTATCTATCTTTCTATCTATCTATCTATCTATCTATCTATCTATCTATCTATCTTTCTATCTATCTATCTATCTATCTATCTATCTATCTATCTATCTATCTATCTATCTATCTATCTATCTATCTGTCTGTCTGTCTGTCTACCTACCTATTTACCTACCTAACTATCTATCTTTCTATCTATCTATCTATCTTTCTTTCTATCTATCTATCTATCTATCTATCTATCTATCTATCTTTCTATCTATCTATCTATCTATCTTTCTATCTATCTATCTATCTATCTATCTATCTATCTATCTATCTATCTATCTATCTGTCTGTCTGTCTGTCTGTCTACCTACCTATTTACCTACCTAACTTTCTATCTATCTATCTTTCTATCTATCTATCTATCTATCTACCTACTTATCTACCAACCAATCTATCTATCTAGGCTATCTATCTATCTATCTACATTTATATCTAACCCTCAAACTCCTCTAAATGATTGTTATTTAAGCTTCTGTATGTTAGAAAGACATTCAAATGAATATAGGCCAACGTGGAATGTTACACTTGCATAATAGAGTTACGCTTTGATTGTCGGTGATCTGACACCTTTTCAGGATAATAATTCGGAAAGCCATTAAATGTTCTATTGAAAGTTAAGTACAAGGATTATAATGATCGTAAATTTCCTTCCTAACAGAAGAAAGACAAATAGGCCTAAACGATGAGCCTAGTAATTGGATATTTTACTGCATACATAATTATCAGACAAAATGGAGCAAAGCGGAAGTTTGGAAATTGAGAAAATGGCTCCTCGTCTCATCTCTCTCAGAACCCCCCCCCACACACACACACAAACACACATACACACACACACATACACCCACACACATACACCCACACACATACACCCACACACATACACACACACATACACACACACACACATACACTTTACTTCTACATTATTTTTTTAACAAAATCTTTTTTTTTTTCTGTTTTCACATAAACTTGAGGAACACTTGCGTGAATTTCCTGATGCTGTGTATTAAACTCAATATCCTATTTTTTTTATTTTTTTTTTTTATTTCAATGTTTTTCAGCTAAGAGCTTTAGAAAAGACAATATAAAGAAAAGATGCCGTGTAAACAAGCAATTCAAATGATTGCAAGATAACGAAACGTGAAGCTATTATTGCATTTTTTATTTTTTTTTTGCTTTAAGAAACCACGTTTTAAAAATATTTATGTGACTTTTTTTTAGCGCGGTATTTAGATTTCTACTTGCTATATTCCTGCGCTTTGCTACCGCGGAAAAAATGTATAGAAAAATGTTTCTTTCATCTTGCATTAAAATAATCCCAATAGGAACACAGTAGGCCAATAATTAGAAGAGCGAGATTTATTATTAAAAGAGCGAAATAAATTTGCAGCGTTGATGCATGTAAGATGCATTGTTGTGAGGTTAGGATATTCACTTAAAACATCTCAAAAATTTAGGGAATGATTGCAAAAAGCGAGTATAGGGCGCTTAAACTCTAAAGCCGGGTAGATGAAACTTGTTAACTAGGGATAGTAATTCATCTAGGAGAGACAACTCCGAAATAAAACAACAATCTTGATCTGGAAATCACTGCGCGTTTCATCTCAGACTTCGAATAACTGATCTGAACCCTTCGACATGTCAAATGAGAACGAAGAAGTTGAGAGAACGGGGTTGGACTAGATCCACGGCGGCCAACATTTTACCATGTAGTGAATGGTACAAGTGTATAATAAATATTTGTTAATATTATTATTAATACGGTTCTTCTGCGTCTGGAGCATATGTTTTGAAAGACTCAGTTGATTAGCATAGGGGGTCCAGATCTTGAGACTAACCCAATATTAAGTCTACCCCCCCCCCCCCCACTTTTAACTTGCCTCAATGAAAAAAAAATAATTTCTATCTGGAATAATGTTCTTATGTTTGCTTTGCCGGCATGGTCTGATGGATGTTCATGAAAGGGAGACAACAGTGTAAGCCTAGTCCACAAACTTCATTAAGTCATTTTTATTTGTAGGGTAGGGCCTACTTCCTGGCTTGTGTCGGGCATTTTCTTAGCTTTAGAGATCGGCATATTGTGCCCTGACAATACCTAGCCACTTTATTACTGCTTAGCTTTAGAGATCGGCATATTGTGCCCTGACAATACCTAGCCACTTTATTACTGCGTGGTCGTGTGGTTTGCGAAATTGACCGTCTTTCGATGGTGACGATGGCCCCGCGTCCCCCGCCGACTTGGCTAGAATCAAATCTGAAGGAACATGAGGTATAAGTAGGTGTGGGGAAGGGGGGGCATTATTGATACAATCTTCCAGACTGAAGCGCTCCACCTCTTGCACTCAAAACCAAAGGTGTTATAAACTCATAAAGCTAGCACAAATACTAACCAAATAAAGACCTTCTTTTTGAAAGGTGATGTCCAAAGTAGCGGTGTTAGTCTGTCCCTCAAAAAGTCTGCTCAGAGTGTATGATTAAGTCTCAGAGGCTACGTTCTACTGGATTCCATTTTTTTTTTTGCATCCTTGACGCCTGTGACATGAATATCTAAATTTATAAAGCCTCTAACGGGAAAAGCCACTGTCCTGGCTAAAGCATCTAAATTTATATAGCCCCATTCGGAAAAAAGGTTTGACGCCACTGCCCTAGATGATGCTTTTTATAGCTCCAGGCGGGAAAAAGGTTTCACGTCACTGTCCTAGATGATGCATCAAAATTTATATAGCCCCAGGCTAGAAAAGGTTTGACGCCACTGCCCTAGATGACGCATCAAAATTTATATAGCCCCAGGCGGGAAAAGGGTTGACGCCACGGCCCTAGATAATATATCTAAAAGTTTCACTAGCAAGGTCTAGCTTTCATTAGCTACTTGATGTTGTAAGGGGTCAAATCTGACATCGTGTCAAAAAGAAGACCAAGTACCCGGTATCAAGCTAAAAATATTTTGGGTCTATTTCGTTTAGCTACAGAAGTTATTTTGTTTTGTTTGTTCTTCTTAAAGAACTAAAACCCCGCCTTTGTTTTTCTTTTACAGGTTGCACTTTTTATTTGTGGACTGATTTTGATCTTTGACAAAAGTGCTGCCTTTCAGGTTCAGGACAGTACATCACCTGGAATAGAAGACAATGACCTGACACCGCAGGATGGAACAGATCGGGAACTGGACGGGCACACCAGCTACACACAGCCGCTGACCCTGCTGGACAATGTGAACTCCCTGGGACAAGCCCGGGACCCCATTTTGTTTAAGCTCCTTGGCCAGGCCTTCAGATACAGAGGCCTGACCGACATGGAGATCGCAGACTTCTTGTCTGACGCGGCCAGCAAACTCCAGTGGAGGCAGCCGGAGAAGAGGTCATGGAGCCGTGTGAGTGTCCAGCCGAGGTTTGCCACTTTCGGAACAAAGCTGGTCCCCAACAGAAAGATGGAGAACAACGGAGCGACACTCTTACGTTACGGGAGGAGTACATAAATTCTTGTTCCAAAGTCCTTTTTCATTTCCCCCCTCAAAACATTATTAATTTGAGATTGTTAGCAAAAAAAAAATTTGTTGATTTCTTTCAAACTAACCGTACATCAATTGCACTTTTTTTTATGTCATTTAATACAGTGAGTTTATTGTTCCCATTTCAAAGATTTTAGTGCGACGACCTCGGAAATTTGGCAACAAAACTGCTTCAATGAAGCTTATTGGCTGAGAAATTTGAACTGATTTAAATGTGAAATAATTGAACTAAGCAGAAAACAAAAAAGAAACGAAACGAAAAACTCTTTCCATTTTCCACTTTCCCGTATTGAAGATAATTTCATTATCCCTACATAGAAGGGCTGCGGTGGAACTTGCTTTAAGTCGTCTGCTTCTCATTGAAACAAAAAGTTAAAATTGATTCGGAACAAAATATATTTGTATTGATTCTGGGCGAGGGATAGACGTGTTATACAAACTACATTTCACTGAAAGCTAAACTGGTCATAACTTGTTTAATAAAAGATGGTCAGTATATAGACTTCATTCTTCTTGGCTGTTTTATAGTATGGTCTCACTGAATGCTCGTGTGAACAAATGATCGGAATGCACTATACTTACTTAATGCCCTAATTTTCGGTTTTATACCATCATTGTTTGTAAAATGTTTTGCATGTTTCGGATGTTCCTTCAGAGTTGACGATAGTTTACTTCCTAGTCCAAACTTCCCCCAGGACGACAAAGGATGGGCGCGGGGAGGGTTTGAACCCGGGACCATCGATAAATCCACGCGACAGACCAGGCAGCCCATTCCATATCTACACCTACCCCTTGTTGTTTTGATGTGCTTCTTTTTTTTAATGCACCACTTTAAAAGTATCCGATTAACTTCTGTTCACTTAGAAATCAATGATAAACCAATGCATTACCGGTTTTGAATGTACTTAAAAGTGTAACTCTTGTGTCCTCGAAAACATGAGTAAATCATTTAAAAAATAAAATAGCTTGTAAATCTGAACAGTAACCCATGCTCTGATTTTACTACGTATAATAGAACAGAGCAGATATAAGAGGTCTATTATGAAACCAACTTTTTCTTCAGTTATAGGTAACTAATTAATTTTCTTTTTTTTTTTTTTTTATTGTATTCAGTTTGCTATTTGATTTATTATTTTTTACTGTAATTTATTGGATGGATGTCTGGTCGTGTGAAATGTGCGCTGGACTGTCCTCCAGTTGTCTCAGTAGTCCAGGGTTCTTACCTTGCCCACTGCCATCCCCCGACGTGCTGCAGAAGGTTTGGACTAGGAAGTAGATTATTTTTTACTCCTAAACATGTAAAACTTGGAACAAACATTTAGTACAGCATAGAACATTAGCCTGCAGATGCAAAGATCCCAGTGTAAATTCCAATTTGACAAATACATGAAGAGTGTGAGTCCACTACGTGAAAACCTGGCTACAATGATGCCTAAACATATTCAATCCCCTCTACTTCATTTATATTCTTTTGGCTTGATGTGTTAACTTTTAAATTCTACTTGTATCTGGTCATTTTTTTTTTAATTTATCAAACATCAGGCTCACTTTTTTCTTTTCAAGTTTCGTGTCTTTTATCAGATCTGACCAATGAGGTAAGGTGTAACTTACAAAGTAGGAAAATCAAAGACTGATACCCTGGTAGAGACATTTTAATTGGAGTTTCATGACACCAACTTGACTGTGTGGTTCAAATGGAGACACTAGGCGAGGTCATTATCATGGTATATGGAGACACTAGGCGAGGTCATTATCATGGTATATGGAGACACTAGGTGAGGTCATTATCAAGGTATATGGAGACACTAGGCGAGGTCATTATCATGGTATATGGAGACACTAGGTGAGGTCATTATCATGGTATATGGAGACACTAGGTGAGGTCATTATCATGGTATATGGAGACACTAGGTGAGGTCATTATCAAGGTATATGGAGACACTAGGTGAGGTCATTATCAAGGTATATGGAGACACTAGGCGAGGTCATTATCATGGTATATGGAGACACTAGGCGAGGTCATTATCATGGTATATGGAGACACTAGGTGAGGTCATTATCATGGTATATGGAGACACTAGGCGAGGTCATTATCAAGGTATATGGAGACACTAGGCGAGGTCATTATCAAGGTATATGGAGACACTAGGCGAGGTCATTATCAAGGTATATGGAGACACTAGGCGAGGTCATTATCATGGTATATGGAGACACTAGGCGAGGTCATTATCATGGTATATGGAGACACTAGGCGAGGTCATTATCATGGTATATGGAGACACTAGGCGAGGTCATTATCAAGGTATATGGAGACACTAGGCGAGGTCATTATCATGGTATATGGAGACACTAGGCGAGGTCATTATCAAGGTATATGGAGACACTAGGCGAGGTCATTATCAAGGTATATGGAGACACTAGGCGAGGTCATTATCAAGGTATATGGAGACACTAGGCGAGGTCATTATCATGGTATTATCCATAGAAGTTATTCCTTTACCTTCACGTAACCCTTAGTCTGTTGGACCACTGGGGCACCACACACCTGACGGGTTTTCGCCATATCTGAGGACCTTGTGATAGGGCCATAGAGATTTAGTTTGCCTTTTTCGACAATATATAGCAGATCATCATGAGGTCCAATCACTGATCTAATCCTGTCTCTCATCTCTTCGTTTGTCAGTTTGTCACGCAGTCTTTGTAAGTGATACTGGTACCTAGGATCTTTCTGTAGCATCTCAATTCCATTGCTAGGTCATAAGCTGCAGAAATGGATGAGATGACTTGCACTGAAAAGTCTTCAACTTTCAAAATAGAACTTAAGTCGTTTAATTCCCTTTGGAAAGTAGTTACAGACATACATAACCCTAGGCTTTTAAAGATAAACACTAAGTGATAAAGTAGCATGCATCCAAATGTACCAATGGACCTCATTCACCAATCGTAAACAAACAACATTTAGTCACGTGATCTTATTGATAAAAGAACGAAAAAAAACTGTCACGTGACAACCATCATGAATTAAACATGAGATCGTAAATTATATAGAAGAGATAGAGCACCACGTGGCTAAATGTTGTTTGTTTACGGTTGGTGAATGAGGTCCATTGGGCCTCTAAACAAATTGAAATACAACCACTTTATACCATTATGAAGACAGCCATAGCACAAAACCACAAACATATTCAGTGTATTATAATAAATAAATCAGAAGAAATGTGTGTATTTTGATCTTTGAATTTCAACATGAAATAAAATTTAACTATATACAAAAACGAAATAAAATAAAACAATATTCAAATTTTACAAATCTAAACAACTAACTAAACAATGAAAACATCACAGAGAAGATTCATAGAAATAGATGATGCTATTAGACTCAAACCTCAAGGGTACTGCTTTCAAATATTTCTTTCTTTGGGGAGGGGCGGAGGGAGTATTTTGTGTGGAGTATGAATGGAGAAAGATGGTAGAAAGATCATGTGTGTGGAGCCCCAATGGTCCAACAGATAGTGATGAATATGTAAATCAAGCTATTAAACAGGAAAAAATTGTTCTCGAATGGACAATGTAATAACCTATATATAAAACTTAGATATAAATTCTACCTTTAGAGGATTCTATCTTAAAATTTCAGCCACCCAGCTTAAATGAAAATCTTAAAATTTAAGATTCCAAGTCCCCAAGGGGATACAAACTTCAGAGCCTATTGGGAAGGACACAAATCATCAAAACAAATAACCCTAAACATTATGAATGTCATGAACCAAGTCCTGAAACTTCCTGTTTCACTGATGTCTAAATAACCAAAGGTATCAAGTTCATTAGTTCTATGCAAAAACAAAATAGTAAACAATGCAATGAAAACAATGATACAACAGGTTAAAAATTACATTTTTTTCACCAGTTCCAGAGTCTGTTTCACTAGAATACTCCTGACTCCTTCCTCCTTTACAAATACCACCTGGTCTTCTAGCTGAGTGATGTGACTCCTGGCCAGGACAGACTGCTTGCCCCCATGTTTTGATGCTGCCTGAGGTTTCAGTTTCATCAAAAGGTCGAGAGCTGACATTTGCAGGACCTGGGCCACTTGGCAGGTCACAATGGACAGAATGTGACAGTGCTGACAGAAGAGTGAAATGAGTAGAGTGACATCCTGGATGCCTGCTGGTACAAGGGCCTGTAAAAAAAAGTTAAGAGAGAACATCTTTGATTACTTAGTGTCTATAGCAATGTCAGTAATGTGTAAGAACTATCTTAAGTATACAGAATGAATTCAGATAAGCTGCTGTGACCTAAAGGCTAAAAGGGCTAATTGAATGATGTTTCTTATTTTTTAGCTCCAGACAAACATAAATTAGGTACTCATGAAAAATACAGAGTTTGTTTATTTTACATGGATGTTCCTTGAAATTCGAAGATAATTACATCCTAGCCCAAGCGTCCTGCAGGTAGAGGGGAACGGTAGCAGGCAGGATTCAAACCTGGGACCACTAAGACCACAGAATAACAGTCCATAGAACACACCGCACAAAAAGGCAGCTTTCTATTAGTCGAATGTGAAATCATGCTCAGCTAAATACCTAAGTGCTAGACATAAAAGGCTAATTAAACATTAACAATTAAAGTTTTGTAAATATGTAAATGTATTTTAGTAGATCTAATACTCAATAGTTTTCTTAAGGAAAAGAAAATCCTCTCAAAAAAAAAAGGATCACTACAATCATCACATACCAATCATTCAAATTGAGTGTCTTCCTGTTATAAAGTTAATTAGACATGAATCATAAATAGATTGTGAAAAAAACAGAACAAAGAATATGCTTAGATTCATTTCTATTGCTGATTAACATACCCCATCCTTTTGAAATTGAGTTAAGTCTTCCTAATCTCACTTGCCAAGATAAATATTACCATAATATATTTTATATTGCTGATTAGCAGACATCCCTAAACGACTCTTGTATGGCTAACTAAGTGAAGGAAAGCGCTCGCAAAGTGTTCAAAGAAAGCGCTTAAGGGACACCCTCAAAGCTTCTCTGAAGGCGTTCAGCATAGACACAGCCGCCTGGGAGACAGAGGCATATGACAGAGCATCATAGCGTCGCGCAGTGAAAACTGGCACACAGGTTGCTGAGGAAAAGAGAACCACCCTGGCAGAAGAAAAAGGTCAGAGAAGAAAAGCAAGGCCCACGACACTAGCTCCAGCTGAAATAACCTGTCCAGTGTGCAGCCGAACATTGGTCTCACCAGCCACATGAGGAGGCATAAAACCCCAGTGCAAAGCCTTCAGCCCCCTGGATGACAAAATGGTCATCATCGAACCAAGATGGACAAACTATATATATTATATATATATATATATATATATATATTATGGTAAATATTACCATAATATATATATATATACACAAAGGTATACAATGCGTTTATAATCTGGTGAAAAAGCTCATCTGTTACTGTTAATGAAAAAAACAACAAAGAAGCATACACTTTAATTAATTTGAAATGATGAACAATTGATCAGTTAGTGTTTGAACTCTGTAATGCAAAGAAGACTTTTCCCTACAGCCTACAGTTTATGAAGAAGCTGGCACACACAAGTAACTAAGGGATTAAACTTCAAGAAGTGGACAAAACATGCTATGTACTGCAATGCTAGCGACCTAATTACAATCACAATTCTTTTTAGCTATGTAACCCAATTTTTACGCAACATGTAATTATAATTCAAAGAACAAGAAAAACAGACAAATACCTGCTTTAAACATCTTACAGATTGATTCTTTAGCTTTTAACTAATGAATGTTAGATTGTCAAAAAATGAAACATTTTTTTAACCCAACTGAGAAAACAATCCTGGTTAAGCAAATGTATAAATCTACTACACTACCATGTTCTAATGATAGGCTTATAGATCTAGACTTAGAAGATGGAGTGCAAAATGTTCCTGAAGGTTAATTTATTAAACTCTTCAGTGAATACATGCAGAAATGCCAGTAGACGTAGAGTTAGTTCAAGATAAATATTTTCTGATCCTCTAGCCAAATTTAAATTAATTTCTTTTTATATTTTGAAAAAGACCATGGTAAAATCTCCAGAAAATCCCAACAATTTATCCCTTTTTGAACTACAAACCTATATGGTCAAATTTTGAGTCATTAAAAATTAATGACATGGTAAGTTCAAAATAATTGATGTGTTTTCGTTCAATATAAGCTACTCCTGTAGGAGTTGAATGACCATTTGCAAGGGGTTGCATAAGACCATCGTAAAATTAGAGTTTTCCCAGAGTGGTCAACGAGCTAATTATTCCCAACAATATAAATCAACAGTCAAATTTCTAGGAAAATGGTTAAAGCAATTTTGGAGAAACATGTTCACACCCAGGTTTTGGCCACCCTTTTAGAAATTGTGACTTGAATAGAGGTATCATAAAAAAAAGTGTTTAGAGAGTTCTATGGGTGTTATTCTTTGTTTTTGTAAAGAACCAGTGCTTCCATGGAACTAACTGATATGTCTGAATGTGCTTGTGTAAGCATCCATCTTGGAAGCTTATTAGGCTATTGCTGTCACACAACAGAAAACCATGATCTAAAGATTCATACCATACTATGGAAAAGGGGAAGATAATTTCAACTCATGTAACGGAAAATTAACACATTTATATATCTTTGATAATATTTAATCACATCAAAGTGATTTCTATTTCAACTAAGTTTTACAAAACAATGGTTGTTGCTTCATACTGCGCTGACTAAGTAACCTCTTATCTAAAAAACTGACTGTTATGGTAGGAACCCTAATTCAACTCTAGACTAATAGATAATTGAAAGGGGAGGAGCTTACATAAGTGATATCTCATCAGAAAGTTAAACAGAAAAAGAGAACTACTTGACAGCTCTATAGCGAAACCAAAAATTCCTAACTTCATGTATGTATTTACTGTCAGTGTCATCTTTTGAAGTCAAGTCTAGACATTACAATCAATTCTGACATACGTCTCTTGATTTTTTTTTCATTCAATCAACTATTTCTGACAATTATTTTCTAATTCAAGTGACACTAGATGTGTCAACAGTGAGAGATATTTCATTAGTCTGAAACATAACTTAACTTACTTGACTGCCAGTTACTCAAATTAAACTCAAATCACAATCAGAACAGATTCAATTATCATCGGGAAAAAAAGTATTAGTATAAAGTACACATAGAACAAGTTTAAAATAAAAAATACATTTTTAAAAACCTCACTTATATTGAGTGAAAACGCATCAATTATTTTGAATTAATGTCATTAATTGTTAATGACTCAAAATTCGACCATATAGGTTTGTAGTTCAAAAAGGGATACATTGTTGGGCTTTTCTGGAGATTTTACCATTTACAATGTCAACCGAGAACATTATTAGACTTTGTCATCTTATTGGTAATTTTGGTTTACTTTTATTTTGGATGGCACTTGTGAAGATAGGCATACTGATAACTGTAAATAATTGTGCAAGTCACTCTCCTGGTCTTATGACTTTAAGGCGTCTGCTATCTTGGATGTTGACAAGAGTCACATTTGCATTTTGATATAAGAGGTTAAATAAACAAAGAAAGTCGCTCGAGTTTAAATTTAAACTCAACCTCGGTGATAGAGGCCAGACCTGTTGGCCACTGAGCTATTTCAAGAACTTATTAAAATAGAAGGTTTATTAGTCTATTGTCAATCTAAATTTTTAACAAATGACTTAATAGTCAACATTATTGTGATTATTGTCATCTAAATTTTTAACAAATGACTTAATAGTCAACATTATTGTGATTATTGTCATGGGTCGCCTGTCAATGTTTTAATATATTTTCCATATAAAACAAAATTAATAACAATTATATGGTTAACGTCTTTGTTAATTTTGTTATTGATTTGAGTGTTGTCAACGACAATGAATAATTATGCAAAGTTTTAACTTGATCCGAGAATGGGGAGTGGGAGAAATAACGTGTAAAGATTTCGACCAGATGGAGTGACCTGATTAATTATGAACTGAGAATAAAAAATTCAATTCAAACATCCAGGATCTTATCTTCCTCTGAAACAAAGAAGAGTGGCTCAACCAATGGGCATCAGGTATGTACAATGAAATGACCATGCCAAACAAACTGGACAGTACCAGTATTAACTTCCACAACTGCAAAGAGCAATCTACAATCTTCCAACTAAGAACAGGACATACACCTTAAAATTACCACCTTGACAAAGTAAATCATACACAACTCCCCCTTTGTAGACACTGTGCACACCGTTATGAAATCACAAACCATATCCTCTTTGAATGCCCCATCTTAATCCATCTTAGGCAAACCCTACTACCACTACAGCACAACATAACCAAAACTGTATGGCAGTGCTGAACAGCTGAAGAGAACAGCACACTATTTTTACTTGGCACAGTCTGCAAAAGAGCTTACAGCTCAGCAGCAAAAAGCTGACCAGAAGAATAATCTTCATATGATCTACTTCTTCTAGCCAGTTTTTGCTACTGAGCTGTCAGCTTTTATGCAGACTGCCAAGGAAAAATAGTGTGATATAAATTAAGATAATCTATGTGCTGTCCATGTTGAAGGGATGCTAGATGCATGTTTATAGGTTAAAGTCAGGCTTAAATCAAATCCAATACCTGAATGGCAGAAATGTAGTTGTTAGTGACATGACATAAGGATGACTGACATGACAGCTCTGAACACAGCAAAATAACAGCATCTGCCAAGTACTGACCAACTAGGATTGATTTGTTAGACACTGAAAGTAAAAGGGCAATTACTCATGAAATAACAAAAAACAAAGTGATTACTACATTTACTTTTCTTATTCTAAACATAGGATTTTTTATATTATTATTAATTAATAATTTATTATATTATTATATTAATTTTCAATATGACACGATGTCATCACTAATTGTCACATTAAATACTTACCTGTTAATGGTTCAGCTTCCTTAGCCATAAAACCTGTCAAAACCTGAGACTCCACCAACAGAATCAACAACTTGACAAGTCTTTGAAGGTCTGCAGGTAATGCTATTAAAAGCATCTAAAACAGAAATGAAAAAATTGAAAATTTAGCATATGTAAAAGACTATTTTTCAAATATACTTCATGATGAGGTAGTCATGTTAAGATACTACTTCTGCTCCCTCATTTGTAGACTGAAAAAGAAAATAGGTTTAAAGACTTCAACTGAAGTATTTCTAGATGGAGACAGAAATATAAATATAATATTTAACTCTATTCAATTGCAAACATTGTTATAAGCCAAAGTTAAGTACCCCTCACAGTAATTTATGGGGCTGATGATGTACAGGTCATCTGTTTCTGTGGCTGACAGTTAACAAGGGTCATGTCATGTGGCTAGCACAACAACCAACCACCTTTACTTTCCCTATGTATGTCAGGTATCCATTAGAGTTAGTAGACTAAAGGGCGTCCTAAAAATTCTGAAGTTCAAAGTTAAAGCACCAAATAAGCCCAGGTAAACAGGTCTTACAACAAAACTGGCTTAGGTAGACATAAGTGCACTGTCCAACTGACCAGAGGTTAAAAAAAAGAAACATTTACATATTCTGCCAGATGGATTGTTATATCTTGTGAAGACCTTATCAGTTTGAATCAAGAGGAATCAAACTAGACAAAGTGGTTTCATAATGTTAGGTTTGAAAGTATTATCTGTAAGTATTTTTTAGACTTTATACCAGTAAATTAAATTAAATTAAATTTGCAAGTCGAGTGTACAACAAACTAGGTGTTTCTAAATAAAGTTCTAGACAAAAAATTATAAACAAAAAGCAGAACCTATTTCTACTCACCTGCTGAATCACTATGATAAATATCCCAGAACTGGCAGACAGTTTGACATGTTGAAGGAAATGTTGTATTTCCAGGAACATTTCATCATTCACTAAGGCCAGCTGTGTTATCAGCATCAGCAGTTTTAAGTCTGGGTCAGAAAAGACATCCTTATGCATTATTATTTAAATTTTGACTAGTGTATAGCAAGAATGAGCATGCTGGCTTCTACAGCATACTTGATACGCTGTAGCGTACTTGATACGCTGTAGCGTACTTAATACGCTGTATCGTAATTGATACGATGTAGCATACTTGATATGCTGTAGAGTACTTTATACACTGTAGCATACTTGATATGCTTTGGTTGAACATTTTTGAAGGACATGTAGGGGAAGAGCATTATCTGGGAGAAATTTTCTTTTGCCTTTATGCAGCAAATAAAAACTCTGAGTCAATTCTCCAATTTAAAATTTCCTGTCTACAACGGGATTCAAAATAGAACCCCTTCAGTTAGAAATCCAAAAGGTTTATGCCTCTCAGCCCTACATCCTACATCATCACAGTTTGTTTTATTCATCCAATACCTGAAACTAAGATATCTGTGGGGACTAGAAACACGAAAAAGTGCAAGTGTCAAGGTCTAAATGAGAGAGTGGTGTTTGCTTTTATGGGCTACTAGTGTGAGAATAGAGTCTGAGCTGTATTGTAAAAGTATATGTATAATAAATATCTTGAAACTGCTGCAAACATTTAGACTTATCCTTGCTGTTATTCAAGAATTGACAAAATAAATCATCATCATAACACTACACTGTGCCAAGATTGTATTACAAGTCCTGTATTTCTTATGTGTGCATACTATTGCATACAGCTCCACAAGTTTGTCTCCTCACATCTTGCTGCATCACTTATACAGTAAAATAATTGAATTTTTTTTTCTGATATGGCAGACTGTAACCTTCTACCAGATACTCCCTCTTTCCCACAGTCCACAAACTATATATTTGCCTACTGGGCAATGAAACTGGCGTAATGGAAGATGCGCTTTTGGAGATTTTCACCCTAAAAGTTAACCACAATAACCTGCTCTTTGTTTATACGTAAGATTTTTAAGATTTCTCTGTCAGAGAGAAAAACAAAAAAAATATATACTTTTTATACCCTTAGAATATAGAAAAGCTTACAAAATCTCAATTTCCAGTGGGCCTTACACACAAGGGTATGGGCACATTTGCTTCAAAAATATCGGAAGAAATTAAAAAGGGCTATACACATCTGGTTTTCACCCCCTCATTCTAAATGAGACATGATCAGTTCTTCTTATAGTAAAATTTAAAAAAACTACTGTTGGCTTCTCTATGCATCCTAATGCATTAGGGTTGCACAGCCGGCAATGCATCCTACTTCTGTTGGTTAAAGAATAATGTAACAAAACAAATAAAAGGAAGTTTGGGAGAAACTTTGACAAGAAAATTAACCAAATAAACAATGTCAAGGATGCCATATTGAAGATCACTGTTGCCAAATGAGAAACAAGAACAATTTGTGCTGCAAGCAAAATAATTCTATAGTGAAAAGTAGTTTGCGAAAACTATTAAAATGGCTTTCACTTATATTACATTTCACTTATCAATACCTAAGTATTCTGTGAACTGAATTCACCAAAAAGATTGCTTGTATGAATTTGCCTCCTCATTTGATAAATCTCCAATAAAAAAAAATTATAATTAAAATCCCAGTGTCAAGATAAAGGTTTAGCACTTACTATCACTGTTAGCTGCTGAAGTTGTTCTCATGACAGACCCCAGCAAACTTTGAAACTGTCAGAGAAATAAGTGCAGGTATTTATTGATATTTTACATAAACCTGATACATTTTCATTAGGCCATACATTTTTGACTCACACTTAACAGATTTCTTAAGATTGTTCAAGATCTTATTAAATCTAATTTATAAATGCCAAAATTGTGTGTTGAGGAAATGGGGACAACAATAGTGAACAATATCCTGACTTTTAAAGGGTGTGATGGCTAAGTGCTAAAGCGTTGGTTTCTGAACCCAGGGGTTTCAGGTTGAGATCTAGGTGAAGACAGGGATTCTGAAATTTTAGGATGACCCAGAGTTCACCCAACTCTAGCCTGTACATGACTTACGTTGAGGATGTTAAGGTGGCACACTCATTATCCACCCCTATAGATTGCGAGGTCTGAAAGGAATGGAGGTTATTTATCATTTTACATGCAAGGGAGGCAAGATAGCTGAGCGGTAAAGCGCTTGGCTTCCAAACAAAGGTCCCGGGTTCGAATCCTGGTGAAGAATGGGATTTTAAAATTTTGGGACCTTTGGGCGCCTCTGATTCCACCCAGCTCTAATGGGTACCTGACATTAGTTCGGAAAACGTAAAGGCAGTTGGTCGTTGCGCTGGCCACATGACACCCTCATAATTTTTTAATATTTTTTATGAGTATAACCAACACTCTGTATGGCAGTGTGGAACATATGAGAAAAACAGCAACCTACTTTTACTTGGCACAGATTTAAAAAAAACAGTCTTCTACTCATTAACAAATGGGTGGCTCATTTATTAAACTTTAAAACTCCCACTCCTGAATTATTTCTGCATCCTTTGTGTGATATTTGTAGATTAAAATGTCAATTAATATAACTTGTAAGTCTCTGTACTCAGCCAAAAGTGATTATAATAAGGTATACATAAAACTGAAACAGCATAAAAGAATCAAATTGTATCTAGACAATAATTCTTGCAACAAAACTTTGACTGCCGCTTACCTCAAGGTCACAGCAGTGATCTAGAACTGGCTTTAGTAGTGCCACATGTAACCAACCTGAGGTCAAAGAATAGTTTCTCAACCAATAGAAACTTGATTCTGAGAACAGAAGAGAAAATTTTCCTGACCTACAAACTGCAAACAAATTAATGACACTAATTAATGATTAGAGTAACCTAAAGGTGTAGTAATATGAAAAAGGGAATGCACAAAATACTTATGACAATTATGACAGAAACTTTATTGACCACCTTATAGCGCAGTCTTAAGATGTAATAGTTTGTTATACTATCACACTTTTTAGTCTTTATTGTTCAGAAATTTAGCCCTAGAAATACCAGACCTAACATAACAGATTCTAACACTCAGAAACAAAAATTCTAAATCTCTGAATTTTCATTCTGATGTAACGTTTGTAGTAGTCCTGTCCTATAATCAGTAGGCCATAAGGTTAACTTAATGTCATGAGAGCACATTAATATTAACCAGAATAGTTATCATCTTATAAATTACAGACACACCTTTTCAATTTTATAAACTCAGTATATTTATACATGTGTGTTACTAATAAAGTGTGAAATGCAGGCATTCTTTGCGCACGCAGAAAATAAACAACTCAGTTACACTACAGTCCATGACTTGGATAATCAAATGAACTGGTTTTGTTTCAGTTACATCCCTTTCCTTTGCTAGCTGTCCTATCTAATTTATACCAGGACAACTACTTTGTGTATTTTTGTATAAAAGGGTTGAGAGAACCAATGCCTGGTAGACATGATAATCCAAGAACTATTAATGAAATACTTTAAATACTCATTTAACACTTTGCCTGAAGCAGTTGTAGTCATTCTATAAAATGCCTAGTCAAAGTAGTAAAGTAAAGTAAAGTTCCCCTTTCAGACATTGCGGTCTATAGCAAAGATGATGTAAAGGTCATCTGATTCTTTGGTCTACAGTTAACGAGGGTGTCATGTAGCCAGCACAATGACCAACCGCCTTTATTTTTCCCCAACTAATGTCAGGTACCCATTAGAGCTGGGTGGACTCAGAGGCGCCCGAAAATCCCGAAATTAAAAATCCTAGTCTTCACCAGGATTCAAACCCAGGACCCCGGTTCAGAAGTCAAGCGCTTTACTGTTCAGCCACCGCGCCTCCTTCAAAGTAGGAAATGGAGAAATCATTTCTCACTTTGCTTAGACATTTAAGGCAATGTATAGAATACCAGATTTCACACTTTGCCAATATCATATGTTGATTTTACAATACTTAGATATTAGTTGTTTTTTTCATTCTCCTCCCTCCCCCCACCCACACCATTTAAAGTGTCACATTTCAAGGCTAATAGAAATAATAAGTTTTTTAAAATATATTATTATTATTATTTGGCATTTCAGTCGTATGTTTTGAGATATTTCTGAATTTAAGTTGTATTTTTCCTGTTATTAATACTCTCATTAATGGTGAACTGTTTGTACAAACCCAGAAACAGTTTAGAACATTTGGCCATAACTTGCATCAGTTTCAGTAAACAAAGTTGACTGTACTGTTTCATGGTCACTCTGTTTTTGTCCAACTGTCCATCGACATACACAAAGTAGTTGTCCTGGTATAAATTAGATAGGACAGCTAGCAAAGGAAAGGGATGTAACTGAAACAAAACCAGTTCATTTGATTATCCAAGGATCATAACTATGAAAAATTATATTGAAAATTTATAAGGACAAAAAAAAAATGAGTAGAAACTGAAAAAAAAAAAGTCTTAAGAATGATCTTGAATAGATAAACTTGTAAAGTAATCCATCTATCAAGAGATATTAGTTCACACAATCTGAAACAACTTACATCTACAACTGATGTTTTCTTCATGTTTTCCAACAAGGAAAGGAGAATGTTCAGAGACAAGTTTGTGAACAGCACACTGGGTTCAAACAAACTTGATGGGCTGATGTCGGCTGAACCCTGGCTTTGTGACCAGAGGTACTTGGAGTTATTGCTGATCAGTCCAGGGACCACAAAGAACTGAACAACATCAAATGGACTCAGCAGACCACCTTGCTGAAAGCTGATCCCGCTGTTGACATCTATTGTAAGAGTGTAACTCTGGAAGTAGAAGGAAGTATGTTTTAAGATGATTTTTTAAAAACTTTTTAATAAAAAGTAAAAAAAAAAATATACACATAAGTTTTAAATCAATATTAATTCAATACATAACATATTAGCATTCAACACATTAGGATAAAATAGCATGTTTCTAAAAATAAACAAGCAAAATATAAAAAATCTTTTTAAAAAATACAAAGCTTATCTAGGGGAAAGAGCTCCACACTTACAACTGTATCTCTTAATAATGTAGAAGTTATTTCCTTTATTGGGTATCAAACAGAATGATTAATTACCAATAATTTATTGACTAATTGCTTAACTTTTTTTTTTATTGATTCATGTTTTGTTAGGTACAATAAATGATTGTTTAAAGTTTCAGGTTGATCAGAGAATGGGTGTGGGAGAAATATGTTCAATTATCTAAGACAGGAGTGGCCAATCTTTTGCTTAATTGTGCCAATTTTTTTTTTCACTTTTAATTCAGATGCACCACACCTTTTTTGACCCCTTTTATAATATACAAAAATCATTAACAGTTCTAAATACAAAAAATGAGATCACACACAGGCCATACATCACTAACTTTAATGAGGCTTTCGATTTTGTTTTGCTTTCATCAAACCTGTATTATCAGGAGCTAACTTGATAACTGAACACCACAAACAGTTTTTTCAAATCTTGACAGTTTCAACTTCACTTTGTGCTTGATCATTTTCATGGAGTCATAGGCAAAACTTGAAGCGAATTTTCTTAGTTCTCCATAATGTTCTCATGTGCCAAAATTTAAAGCAGATTTAACTTCATTTTTCAATCCACTGATATTATTTACTAAGCTTGGAAACAATGTTTTCTTGCCTAGCAATTTTAAACTTCAGTCATTGAGATTGGCTTGTAACATCAACTAAAAATGCTAAATCAACCATCCATTTTCCTTAAAACAAACTACTCTTTCCTCAAGCAGAAATTGTTGTAGAAAATCAAGTTTAATGTTTTTTATTTTCCAAATTCAACGCACCTCACAAAAAAAAAAGGATAAGATCATCATGTTTCTTATCTAACAATTCTCAATATTCTCAAAATTCTCTCTTCTGTTTAATCCTCTTGCTCTAGGTTTATTCACACAGTTCACAACTGATATCATAACATGCTTCAAATTCCATATTTTTCCACATTCTTGGTGTATAATGCAATGATGCAAACACCAAGATTCTTTCTTCAATTAGAAACAACAACTTTCTACAAAAGAGAACAGACTACACAACCATGTCTTGATCTTGTTCACATTCTCTAAGAACCTTTCCATCAAAATGGCGATTCCAGCATCTCTTCCTGCCATTGGTGTGATCCAATAGAACACACTTAATAAGAGACCCTCTAGTTTTTCCATAGAATGACTTCAATTTCCAATTTCTCTTATGAAAATGTTCTAGACAACACTACAAATTTTAGCAGCTTCATCCAAGACTAATGAAAAAAAAAGAGCACGCATGAAGACGAAAAAATCCTATATTACAAATAACACAAACTGTCATGTTCTGGACTTATGGGTTGATTAATACTACAACAATGTTGGTTGATATGGACGTCCTAATAGCTAGTGAGTACAATTACTGATGTATTTTTTTCTAGACATCGGCGATTATTTTTCTTTTATGAGCTGGCATGCCTTTTATTTATGTTTTTTACTCAAAGATCTTCCTAAGCTGGAACTCACAGCACAGTATATTTATATTTAACCACTTTGATGCTTTAGCTGGACCATAGTTATAGATGGCAGCAAAATTGGAAGCATTCAAAAAGAAAGTTTTAACAAATCACAACAAAAGCATTTAAATAAGAACTTCAAGGACATCACCCAAGTGCATTCACTGGAAGGTGGATCTCACCTTAGTTAGCTCCGTTAACAGGTGAGCTGTGTTCTTGGTAATTTTCTCATCCAATTCGCAGGTTCTCAGCACATCCTGACAAGACTCAATCAACCTGGACTGGTGTGCTTTGGCATGGCAAGACTTGCAAACATTGGAAAATTTCTGAAACACCTATACAGAACAATAAGACAATTTTTGTTTTACTAACAAAGTCAATAAGTTGTAAAGAGAAATAAACAAACTCACAACCAAAAATGTGATCTACTCCTTACTAAATTTCTTTAAAAAGGAAAACTCCTCTATTCTCAAATAGTTGTACATGAATAAGGAGCTAATTAAGCTTGAAACACTTTGTACTCCAAACATAAGATGACATGACTATTTTCATTTCAAATTTCTCTTCAATAACAAATTGACATTTTCAGAATCCTAGTATCTATTGCATTTAATTTTAAAAGCCCATAAATTCAAGCAGCACTTATTTCCTCTGCTTTTAAGTTCTTTATTTTAATCATTAAGCAATTAAACACTGGAATGAAAGCAAGATCATTTTTAAAAAAATAAGATTTGAAACGTGGACCATGCTGGTCATACATTTTGTTTCAATAACTTTGTACACACAAGTTCATAACATAGGCGAGCTTAAAATACAGAAGACAGCAATAAAAATATTTGTGGAAAATTTAATCGCTATGGTTTCAACTGTTGGCTTAGTTGTTCTATGTACACACTAAGTAATAATAGGTTAAATTTTCATCCACCATAAGTGGGAGAATTAGTGATGAGTCACTCAGCTAAGGACTTTATACCTTTATATGTATATATACAGAGAGAGACTAGGGTGAAATCATACTGAGAAAACTGTCCTCGTTTAATGTTAGCGAAAAAGCCTTTGCTATGTTTTATCACGCTCACATCTGCAATATTTTAAGTTTCAATATCACTGCCTTGGTATGGCAATCTGAGCATTAAAAATAAAAATAAACTTCATAAAATCCTAAATACAGCTGGTAAAATCATTGGCAAAAAAAAAAAAAACATTTTGTGCAGCTTGTTTGAGACAAACATCTATAAAAAAGCTTAAAAGATTCTAGAAATAAAAAATCCCCCTTTCGGTCAGGATTTTGAGACACTGATAGCAAAGACAAACAGGCACAAGCACTCTTTTGTTCCCCTGGCAATCAAATCAAATAGAAACAATCTGATATAAACTTTTCACATGTAAATTATGAGCGAGTCTGGTGTGAATGTACATTTCGGTTTTTATAGTTATAAATAATGTTTTGTTTGGTGTAATGCACTAATTGTAAGACAAATTTCCTTACGGAAAATAAAGATTATTACTATTATTATTATTAACTTACATGAACAAAAAGTCCAACTTGTGATTTGTTTCCTATGGCCATGAGCAATGACTGTTTGATAACCACATCAGGATAGAAGAGACACAGGTACAGCACAGTGGACATTGCCTGGTAAATAAGAAATCATTTACAAATAGGCATCACCTGCACCACAGCCAGGTAAAAAACAATAATACACAGTGGACAATGTAAGGTAAACTAACAACCATACACAGTGGACAAACATCATCATCAACATCTTTCCTTAGCGTTACTCATGGAGCATAGGGCCTCAGTAAAAACACGCCACTCTCCACAGTCTCTTGCTAGTTTTTTTATGGTTTTCCAGCTCTTCCCGGTCCTCTCGGCTTCTTCTAGTACACTGCGTCGCCATGTTCTTTTTGGTCTTCCTCTGCGTCTTGTTCCCTGGGGATTCCACTCTAAGGCCTGTCTAGCTCTGTTGTTGGTATCTTTTCTAAGGGTGTGACCAATCCATCTCCACTTTCTCTCTAAGATCTGCACCTCTATATTTCTCTGTCCACATATCTCCCACAGTTTGGTATTTTCTATTTTGTCAAGGTAAACAAACAAACAATCATAAACCACAGACAATATAGATGTAACTAAAAGTATATTTTACCACCAGACGACTCTCTTACTACTCAATATAGTGAAACTTTTCATCCCAGTCACACTAGAGCTCCATGTGCAAACTCTTAGTTGTTGTAGCTCTGCCTCTACATCATCAAGCTAGCATATTTCTAGCTGGCGTTTCAGTTCCTGCTTTTTGCTTTTTCGCTGATTATTATATTGTTGTAACCCTGGTGGTGACACAGATGGGGGTAGTGCTGTGTGTTTTTAGCCTACCCAAAGCGCCACAGTCCAGCGCAGGACAAGCGGTCAACCGTGACCAGTGACAGTACACGCCAGTTTGGCAAGGACCAGTGTTGTAAATATTACACACGCAAGTCACTGCGAAAGTGATCAACTGGAGTGGTCAAGAAGGTTCGAGGCCAGTAGAGACACTATATAAGAGCAAGTGTGTCAGAATCACTTCACTTCACTTTACCTCGCGATGTGACCAAGACGAGGCGAGAACCAGCACGGTGTGTGAAGTCAGTGCGGAGCAGAGAGAAGGGTTTTGTAAAGACAGTGTCAATGTTGTTGCCAATTGCAATGTATTTGAAATTAAACTGACTGATACTTTGGAGCCCTGAGTTGTGAGGTTCTTTAAGTCCGTTGTGTCATCTGGTGCAGTTTGAAGAGAGCCTGGATAGCAGGAGAGACGTAACAATATTATAATTTTGTAAATACAGATGAATTAGATGAATTGGTGTTCATTTAATTGGTAAGTCTCTTGATCTGTGTGCATCCTTCATATAGTTTTATTTTCAATAGCTTTCTCTCTATATATATTTTTCTAACACTTGTACATTCTCATCAGTGGAAGCAGCAAAGAAAAACAAATAAAGGTTAGGTGAGAACATGTGAAATCATGTGGAAAAAGTGGCTACACTTACTACACTCTACTTACTAGGTCAATATTGGCCAAGGTCAGTTTGTTGTAAAGAGGAATGAGCTCATTGAGGACAACTTCCTGGCTCAACTGATGCTGAAACTTACGGACAGACTCACTAGTATCCATGGTCTTGATGGCAGACAGGACAATGTGTTCTTGTAATGGTGTGGACAGACCAAGAAACATTCTCTTAAAAAGCTGGCACAAAAAGAAATTAGACAGTATAGGTTTCAGGTTAAGGAGCCAACTTGAAATATTAGCAAATGCTATACCAACAATTATCTTGAAAAAATAAAGCTAATTACATGGCTGTTTTGGTTAAAGCTAAATGGACATTTTTTCCTTCAATTTAAAGAGTTTCTAATAAAAAACATAACACAACCAGGAAACAAAATAAATTTTCAGATTAACTTATTACCATTATTGTAAATATATAAAAAATATAAAACCTGATTTAACAATGATGACATCTCAATGTCTTTATGGTGCCGTAGTGCATGACATGTGACATGAAACAACAGCTGAACATTGTCCTCAGTCATCAGAACAGTTTGGTGTTCACAAACCAAGTCATAGTAGCTGAATAACAAACAATCAACTGCTTTTATAGGCCCATGTCGAACTAACACTAAAAATAATTACAGAAGAATGAAACTTCTCTAGCTTTAAAAAGTAACTCACCAAAAGATATGGGGTAGAGGGAATGGTATGGTTAAAACAAAAAAAAGTCACTTTAAAAAGAAAAGACTGATGGCTTAGACTCTCAACCAAAACAAAATCAAAGACACAAAAAGACACAGCCGCAGTAAAGTTTTTTCAAAAGTCAGAACCGAAAGAAAATTTTCTTACAACCCTTACCCTTTGCTCCACCAGTTGATGATGTCATCGTTGTTTAATCCCAGAGCCAAGAGATCTATGAACATATGAACAAATGATACTGATATAGGATAGCCTTTATGAACAAATTATTATTGATGAATAATAAAAGTCTGCAAGAGTAAATTTTGTTTTTCTTCTAAATTTAATAATTTAAATTTTATTAGGTCTGTGTTATTAACCACTTTACAGCTAAACTCAAGAGTCGCAAGATCAAATCCCAACAAAGATTAGCATTTTCAATGTTTAAATCAACCTGAGTTGTGTTTTCAAGAACTTGATGTCATGTCCTCAAGTGGTCAAGTGCACGATGAGAATAATCTCTCTATATATATATAAAATTAAAAAACAATAACAATAATAATAATAAAGACCTGGTGACTTAACACTCTGTTCAAAGTATTAACAAAAATTTGATTAAGAAATCATTTGAAATTGAGGGAGCTTTCTGTTATAATTAACTAATTCAAATAACACTCTGACCACCCAAATACTTTCACATTAAACTAAAATTGTTAAATGTATCAAGTTATTTATTAAAAGAATATCATATACAAAATTAAAATGATCTCATACAGACTAAGCTTGAGGGAAAAACAAAATATGCACTTTAAACAACAGCCCTTTAAAAAAATACAAACAAATGTTAAAAAAATGATATAAATGTCTTTCACATATAAATCTAACAGTTAGTTACCTTTCCAGCCTGGTTCTTTACTGCTAACTACGGCTTTTAGCATCATGAGATCAGCCTGCCCTGACAATAGTCTGCCTGACTCTACAATTAGCTCAACCTCAGATTTCAGCAGTCTATTTACATTAACACAGGACGAAGTTATTGAAAGACTTTGCAGTTTAGAAAGCAGATCTTGTGGAAATTCAGATGAGGAATTTGTTTCAGCATCGAGGAAATTCATGATCAAGTTCAGCACATACCTGGTCAGCTGCTTACCATCCAAGACATATGCCCCAATCCTGATTTCACTTTCATTGGTCAAGAAACGTCTCAGCAAACGGTACAAACAAGGGGTATGGCACTTATCAACAGAACAATAGAAGCTCAACAAGTCACAGTATAATGATGTAGTCATTTCATGTTTCAAATGGGTCAACGCAATATTGTACACTTTCTCAGAATTTGGTAGCTCATCACATTTAATGCCAACTTTATCCATCTCAAAACTCATTTTGCTATGGCATGTTAAATCTTCTTTCTTAAAAGCAGTATTCTTAGCATTGTTCATCAAACTGATTTCACCGTCTTTGTGTATATCTAAATTATCTTCACCTGGTTTGCAACCACTGCTAACATCTTCCACTTTTTTCATTTTTACCAAACTGAGATATTTATTCAGATCAATGCTGATCATTTCAACTGGCTTATTGAAAATAACTTTGCCCGCTTTTTTTCTGGTCTTTCTATTATTTTTATCCAATGAAACTGCTTTCTCAGGGATTGTAACTTTTCCTTTGCACATACAACACAACATTTTCGTGACATCTGTTTCCAGCGAGCATGGGTTGAATATCACGACAGACATGGACAGCAAGTGAACAAGCTGACTGAAAAGTTGTTCTTCAGCTACAACCAGAGAGAGGATGAGGTCAGAGTTCAAATGTTTCTTTAAAAGATTCATACACTGAATATTAAGCTGTGACAAATGGGTCACTTGGAGCTGAAAATCCTTAGACTTTCTTTCAAATTTTTCCGATAGCTCATCTGAAAAAAAAAAAAAAACATCAAGTAATAATTTGGTACAGTAACAACCAATATAGTGATTAAGAAATTAATTATCACTAGGAAATAACTGGTCACTTAAGGTCCCAAAAAAAAGTTGCATATAAAATCTTTTTTTTTTCATGAATCCCTATTCCCTTGTCATTGGCCAACTTGGCAATTTCAAGAGCCACGGCCTGTTTCAGTTTTTTTTTCATGAATCCCTATTCCCTTGTCATTGGCCAACTTGGCAATTTCAAGAGCCACGGCCTGTTTCAGTTTTTTTTTCATGAATCCCTATTCCCTTGTCATTGGCCAACTTGGCAATTTCAAGAGCCACGGCCTGTTTCAGTTTTTTTTTCATGAATCCCTATTCCCTTGTCATTGGCCAACTTGGCAATTTCAAGAGCCACGGCCTGTTTCAGTTTTTTTTTCATGAATCCCTATTCCCTTGTCATTGGCCAACTTGGCAATTTCAAGAGCCACGGCCTGTTTCAGTTTTTTTTTCATGAATCCCTATTCCCTTGTCATTGGCCAACTTGGCAATTTCAAGAGCCACGGCCTGTTTCAGTTTTTTTTTCATGAATCCCTATTCCCTTGTCATTGGCCAACTTGGCAATTTCAAGAGCCACGGCCTGTTTCAGTTTTTTTTTCATGAATCCCTATTCCCTTGTCATTGGCCAACTTGGCAATTTCAAGAGCCACGGCCTGTTTCAGTTTGCAGTGAAATTTTAACTATGATTTAATAAAATGTTTTGAATGCTGCTCAGAAATGAAGATTGTCACACAAAAATGTATTTTTTAAATAAAAGAAATCTTAAAGCATCCTAATTTAAAATTTAAGACTTAAAGCATGGGCATTATTTAAAGATTTTCATTAGATAATCGTGTTAAAATATTGTTGCATTACAAACTTACTCCAACTCTTTTGTTATTTTCTCACCTTGATGACGAGCTTGTTGAGGACTGACTAGATCTAAAAGAAGTGTATGAACCAATGTCAGTCCAAGTACTAGCAATTTAACATTTGACACTTGGCATTCCTCTACTGACTTGTCTGTTACATATGTCAACAGCTTCTCCAGAAATCTGTTGGCAACTGGGACTCTGACACTTGCAAGAAGCTGACAATGATAAAATTATTTTCTTTTTAAAATTATCTTTAATAACAAAGGGTATTAAAAGAATAAAGACAAAACAGCATTATTTGCTAGAGAACAACCATTTGGTTACACAATTATCAAAAACACTATATCTGACCAAACAAAATGCTCTTATTCAAATGTAATTTTTCAAGAAATACAAAAAAATTTTTTTATTAAAAGCGACACACAAAAGTGATGGATAACTCTTAATGGTAAGAAGCATAATCATAATTATAAATAAGCCAAACTTACGTCATACAAAAAGGTCAGCCAGCCAACCTTTTCATCAAGGATCAAAGAGAAATATTCAGCAGAAGATATGCTGTTGTGAGAATCATCATGTGGCCTACGATAAAGATTCAAATCAAAGCCAGACATCACTATTCACTACTCAACTTTCTTCTAATTACCAAATAGATTAGAGTATTCAACTACTACTAAACCCCATAACCCCAATTTCTCTCTGGATTTCACAACTTATGTTCAGCATACAGCACACAAAAAGACATTATTAATAACAGGCCCTTGAACTTGAAGAGTGTGAAAACCTCTTTCACCACCTTCACCTATACCTTAATCTTATCTTATATAATACAGACGTTACTTCAAAAAAGAAGATGATTACGTCCTACGCGTCATGCATTTAGTCATGCATATTAACCAATGACTTAAATTCTGCCAAGTCACTGGTTTTTCTGGCTAGCTCAGGCAACCCATTCCATGCTCTAATAGCACTAGGGAAGAAGGAGTATTTGTACAAATTTGTCCTAGCATACGGGACGAGGAATGTGCCTTTATTTTTGTGTCTTTCAGAGTATTTTATTAAATTTTGTTTTTGTATTTGAAGATTATGGTTCAGTGTTTTATGTATAATTGCTACTTTACTTTTGAGTCTTCTGTCCTGAAGGCTTCCTAAATTTAGTGATTTTACTAATGGTGTTACTCTAGTCAAATGTGAATATTCGTTTGTTATGAATCTCACTGCTCTATTTTGTGTTTGTTCCAGTTTCTTAATGTTTTCTTGAGTTAAAGGGTCCCGAACGGTGGATACATATTCTATTATTGGCCTAACCAAGGTTAAATAACATTTTAGTTTTATGTTCTTATTTGATTTATAGAAATTTCTTTTAATAAACCCTAATGCTTTGTTGGATTTTTTTTATAGTTTCATCAATATGTGGATTCCATGACAGTTTTTCATTTATTATAACACCTAGGTATTTTGCGTTTTTAGTCTGTGTTATTGGTTTGCCATGAATAAGATAAGTGGAATTAATTTGTTTTAGTTTTTTTGTTACTCTTAACAACTGACATTTTTCTGGGTGGAAAGACATGCTCCAATTTGATTCCCATTTCTGTAATTCATCTAATTATCTTCTTATCTTATATAATACAGACGTTACTTCAAAAAAGAAGATGATTACGTCCTACGCGTCATGCATTTAGTCATGCATATTAACCAATGACTTAAATTCTGCCAAGTCACTGGTTTTTCTGGCTAGCTCAGGCAACCCATTCCATGCTCTAATAGCACTAGGGAAGAAGGAGTATTTGTACAAATTTGTCCTAGCATACGGGACGAGGAATGTGCCTTTATTTTTGTGTCTTTCAGAGTATTTTATTAAATTTTGTTTTTGTATTTGAAGATTATGGTTCAGTGTTTTATGTATAATTGCTACTTTACTTTTGAGTCTTCTGTCCTGAAGGCTTCCTAAATTTAGTGATTTTACTAATGGTGTTACCCTAGTCAAATGTGAATATTTGTTTGTTATGAATCTCACTGCTTTATTTTGTGTTTGTTCCAGTTTCTTAATGTTTTCTTGAGTTGAGGGGTCCCACACGGTGGATGCATATTCTATTATTGGCCTAACCAAGGTTAAATAACATTTTAGTTTTATGTTCTTATTTGGGGCATACACATAATTTGTTGACCGCTTTTCTCCATTCCTCTCAGATGTAATCTCTTTCAATGATAGGCCTGTGTCCATTCTTTTATTTTGCTTCCCATCGCTTTCTCTGTCCAACTCTCTTTTAAATTTTTCTTTTTGAGCCCCGAGGACCTTGTGATTTGAACAAAAAGTATCAGCTTGCGTTTTTCGACAAGGTTTGCAGGTCATGGTCTGGCTCCATTGCTGTTCTGATCCTGTTTCTAATCTCTTCATTTGTGAGAGGTAATAACTAGGATCCTTCTATAGCATCTCAATTCCATAGCTAGAGTCATCCTCTCTAGTTATGTAGTTAGTATCCAAGATTCGCAACGATACATTTATGTGGCCATGACAAGGAACGCATCAGTCTGATTTTAGTGTTGAGGCCCTGAGGGCTATGCTTTTGTCTTTCCAGATTGTTTTGAGTTTTACAAGTGCTGCTGTGGACAGTGCAAATCTGGCCAGTTGTTCAGGTTTGGTTCCTTCATTTGAAATGAGAGCACCAAGGTTTTTAAAACTACTAACACTTGCCAGTTTTTCCCCTCTAATCTGAAATCTTCTTTTTTAAACTAATGGCAATAAAAAGGATGCCTTTTACTAGCATTAGTTAAAGAAATAAAAAGTGTACATGTACATATCCGACTTACATAACAAAAATGCTAGTAAATAACTCAGCATTTACTCTTAATGCATCTATTCCTTGCAGTGGAATTCCAGATTTCATAAAAATGTTCTTAAGGACTTGAGACAAATCTTCATACTGAGCAGATTCCTAAAAATACATTAAAAATTATTTTTTTTAGAACCAAAGAAAAACTTTATTTTGCCAAAGGCAGCCTTCTTATTATATATATATGTATATATGTTTTTAAGTGAAAAAATATTTATCTTCGTAATGATACGATTTAATGACAATATTGATTTCCATTAGTAAAACATTTTTTCAAAGTGTGGGTAAGTTTGAGATGGCCTATTAAAAACATCATGCTTCAAAACAAAATAATGGATATTTAGATTGACTAGACCAGGCCCAACACACTGAACACACAAAAATCTATTGAAAGCATCTCAGAATGCTAAAAGAAAGGCGGAAAAAATCATAGATCTCTATCAAATTTTGTGATCCAAGCTAAATGGACGGATAGGGCAAAGAAACTACTCTTGAGGAAAGCACAGTCTATTACTACCTTAGTATCTATACTTCTATATTCTATAGGCATCTATAGCATAGTATTTAGATCTAATCTATAATAAGATCTCTAGAGACTCAAGAGTAATACAATAGTACACTAATTAGAAACTAGACTAAGAACTAAAACTGACTAGATCTAGTAGATCTAATTTAGGAGTAGTTAGTCCAGAGTGACCAGAGCCAGAGATCTAGATCTAGAATCTAAGTAGACTATATAGTACTCAAGATTCTATATAGATCATCAAGTGGATCTAGAAATCTAGATCTATGGTAATTTACATCTTGCTAGCAAGTTAAGCGCTTCTGCTCCAATTTTAATGTTTCAATGTTTATAATTCTGTAATGGTTAGTCCTAGGAAAAAACTGGAAACATCTTTAAACTCGTCATACATTTGTCAATACAAAAAGATATTATTAATTATATATATGTTGTTTTGTTACGCGATGCATAGATACAATAAAATATGATGTTGAAGAGGGTCAGGTCACTGAGGTCCAGTGCTAACATAAACAAACATCCTTTCCCCCTTTTTAACTTAGAGAACACTCGCAGTAAACTAACAAACACTTCATGTTATTCTATTTAAACATGTATATTATTATCTTCAATTTTTGTTTAAAATATAATATCAATTTCTTTTTAAACCAACTCAAGACCGACAGATTGGTGTTACTTTTCCCACTCTTAATTGCTCCCTTCTCAGCTAAACCCTCAACTTAACAAAGGGCTATATATATATACTGTGAACTACCTAGATCGAGATGACCTGACATATAATACCCTCCTTCTGACCTAGAAGAAAAAAAATAAAATAGCATCGTCTTACCAGTGCTCTTTGAACCCGTTTAAAACCCTTGTTTCTCAGACTCAAAGTAAATTAATAAATGAAACCAAATGCCAAATGTATCTTTAGAAACAGTTCTAGAATCAAGTAAAGTAAATCATAGTCATACTATCATAGTAAATGATACTACTAAATGGACTGGGGGGCATAATAAAAAACAATCTAATTTCATCATAGCTATAAAAAAAAAAGGCTCTTTTTATTAAATAATTGTGGGGTGTTCGCTAATACTAGATGATACTAGATCTAGATCTAATAACATCAATAAATACTTATAAAATAGGGCCAGGATTACGAGTTTTCTCACTAAGAACTTTCATATGTCATGAGTGTGAGATTTAGCCTCAGATTATCATAAATGTCATAATCAAAGAAAATTACTCTTAAGTCTCTTACTCTAACTCTAGATTTAGTAAAATCTAGTAGTTCTAATATTATCATTATAATAGAGAATTTTTACATTTTTCCTTTCAATAAAAACAGTTTTTAATAAGAAAGATGTTAAGGAATCCTCAACTCGATCCAGGTCCATTTGCTGAGACATTTTATTAAAATTGAATTGTGTGAATGCTTTCTAGATCTAGTTTTTTAACTTATTAAAGCAATATGGAAAAATAGTATCACCACTCGCAAGTAAACGAATAAATCAATAATAGAGATATTTTCATTGTATTATGTCAATAATGCATTCGTTTTTAGCGGCCCCCGAAAAGGGCATAGACACTACTAGTTTTGTTCGTGGTCTGTCTGTTCGTCCGTCCCGTTTAAGTTTCGTAAACTAGATCTAGAAAAGATATTGAAAATCCGACATCCTGATATTTTAGACCATTCAAAGTTCTGATGCAACGTCTACTTTTTTTTTTTATGAAAGCGAAAAGTGGCCTTTTCAAACTCCTGAGTAAAATAGGTTGCCCTCCCAAACTACTGCAGTTCATTGAGTGTTTTCACGAGGAAACTAAATGCACTGTCAAATTCAATGGAGCCCAATCAGCACCTTTTGAGGTTTGCAGTGGTGTCAAGCAGGGATGTGTGCTCGCACCTACTCTGTTTGGCATATTCTTCTCCTGTCTACTGCATTATGCGTACAACGACATAAACGAAGGTGTGTTTCTCCATACAAGATCCTCTGGAAAACTATTTAATGTTTCAAGGCTGCGGGCAAAAACCAAGGTTAGGAAGCTACTCGTCAGGGAATTCCTGTATGCTGATGATGCAGCTATTGTGGCTGATTCTGATATTCAGCTACAGTGCCTGGTTGACAAATTATCTGCTGCTTGCCAGAAGTTCGGCTTAAACATCAGTCAAAGCAAGACTAAGATACTTGTCCAAAACACAAACACTGCACCTCAAGTAAGCATTAATGGCCAACCACTAGAAATTGTTGATCACTTTTGTTACCTTGGCTCCATCATATCCAACAACACTCTACTGGATAAAGACATAAACAACAGGATAGCCAAGGCAATGGCCACCATGTCACGGCTGCAGAAAAGAGTCTGGGACAACATATTGCTGACTAACAGTACTAAAGCCCTAGTCTACCGGACCTGTGTGTTGAGCACCTTGCTGTACGGAAGTGAAACATGGTCAACCTACTCATGGCAGGAAAAAAAGCTGAATGTTTTACACCTCCGATGCCTAAGGCGGATCTTTAAAATAAGGTGGCAAGATAAGATAACCAATGAGGAAGTGCTACAAAGAGCAGGGTGCCAGGACATCCGCTCTGTTATCAGCAGCAGACGCCTTGGCTGGCTTGGCCACGTTCGTAGAATGCCAGAAGGTCGACTTCCACAGGACATCCTGTATGGCGATCTGATAGAAGGCAGGAGAGCCGCTGGTCGCCCACTTTTACGTTATACGGATGTATGCAAACGCGACATGAAGCTCTTCAAAATCGACACTGGCAACTGGGAAGAGGTGGCACTGGACAGATCCTCATGGATAGAGAGCATAAAGGAAGGGTCAAAGATTGCAGATGCCATACACAACAGAAGCAGAAAGAAGGGTGAAAATGCAACGGCGCCTGGTGATTATATATGCCCAACCTGCGATCGCAGCTGTGTATCAAGGATTGGCCTCTTTAGTCACACAAGAAGTTGCAAAGGGAAAAGATCGTCTCTCGAGACGTAAAAATGCCACAGATTATGTCAATAATGCATTCGTTTTTAGCGGCCTCCGAAAAGGGCATAGACACTACTAGTTTTGTTCGTGGTCTGTCTGTTCGTCCGTCCCGTTTAAGTTTCGTAAACTATATCTAGAAAAGATATTGAAAATCCGACATCCTGATATTTTAGACCATTCAAAGTTCTGATGCAACGTCTACTTTTTTTTTTTATGAAAGCGAAAAATTTAATTTTTAAAATCAAAGCATTTTTTTTTTCATAAAAATACACCATTTTTACAACTATTAACTATTAATATTATAGTAACAAACACAAATTGCATTGTTAAGTGTTGGCATACTAACTACTAAATTTACAAAAAAAAAGAGAAAAAAATCTATTTAGTATACATATAAGTGGAACATAACTTAAAACAACAATTAATTAAGAAGTTTCTAATATTATCGCTTAAACTGCAGAGCGATGTAGACTACGGAACACTAAACTAAAGGATTTTTTTTTTACGAAATGATTTTTTTTTTGGGGGGGGGGGGGGGGTAGGGTTTGTAAAAAATCGCCCTCCCCCCCCTCTTTTTTTTTTTCAAACTTTTTGATCTGCTAGTGGTTTCGTTATATTTTAAGACATGACCCTCTGTCGAAAATCATTCTTCAAAGTAGCAGGACACACTAAATTATGACTCAAATGACCCTGGCCAAAGACTGCGTCGGACAACGGCGTTGTATGCATAGGATGTTGCAAAATATGCAGATCGAAACTGCCGGGTTGCGTGGTCTTGTGAAATATTCATTGCACTCATCATTTATCGCCAGAATTGTAGAGAATGCCATAAACCTTAGACCACAGACCTATATATATATATATATATTATATCTAGACTGGAAATCGGAAATAAATTCTTATCCGCGATTGATCAACTCACATATAGGGGACAACACAGAACTATTTATTCACGCAAATTCATGAATAAATTAAGCCATTTCTTGATAGTTTCCATTAAGATAATGTTTCCAAATCATAGACTATGCCATAGGGGTTACTGGCGCCTACGTTAGGCCTACTTGTCTCTGTATCTGGCACCCATGTTACTTTACTAGCGGCCATGTTACTTGTGTATGTTCCGTTGGCCTCCTTCAGTCGTAGAACGACTATGGTTCATCTCGAACACTTTTTCATGTGGCTGTGGAGTCGTATTTTGGAGAGACATTCGACCGTCCACATATATGGCAGGTCAAGGTGGCTTTCGCTTTGATGGTAAAGGAGCTAGCCATTTTTCGTTTGGCACGCTTTTCTTCAAGAGCTGAGGCCCATGTTTTTTCGCTGTCCTAGACCGCACTAGTTGAAGAGAGACGGTGAACACGAATGTTATTGTCACATATCTAAACATAATCTGTAAATCTGGACACACATTCAAAATCAAAATAAGCTTCATAAAAGCATTTATGCTGCTAGTTATGTATAGTTCTTTCATCGTGGTTCGATGATGACCACTATTGTCATCCACGGCTGCTATAGTAAAGCCAATGGTAAAAACTAACCACATTTGGGCAACTGTGCGAAAGAAGCGTTCGTAATAGAAACATTTATAAGAAAGATTAAACGATTTTAGAAATAAAATACAAATTAAAAAAACTCTGGGCTAGATCTGGATTTTGCAAATTTACCATCACTATTGAGATACAAGACTCTCATTATACAAAGACAATTAGACACAAAAATTATTTTGTTTATTTAGCAATCAAATCAGTAAATACAATTCAACTATCTGATATAAACATTTCACACGTATGAAAGAATTTGATGTAAATGTATATTTTGTATATATATATATATATATATATATATATATATATATATAAAGAGAGAGAGAGAGAGAGAGAGAGAAAGAGATATGCTAAATATATATAATTGCATGATGTTTGTGCTAGCTTTAATATTTTGTTAATTATTTTAGTTCGGCGTAGAAAAAAAAAAGAGATGTTAATTTGAATCTAAACCTATGTCTCTATTAGGATCAGTCTTAGCGAAACTTATTCTCTGTCGGCCGACACAAACAACACATTGACGATCCATGGTAGGATTAAAATTAAGTCGAAGGTTGTTTATCTTCTTTATTGTCAATGTTCTGGTGAATTGACTCGCCCGGTAAGTCTTTTCAATAAGTAATTTATAATGCAAGGACTCTTTTAAGTATTCACTATTAGTTTTAACGGGGTAACTTATGTTGTACCATATCATAGTATTTAGTTAACGATATGTGTAAAATAAAGTGTGAGAATCCTAGTTTGGTAAAAATAAATTAAATATTTAATAATAAAAAAAAATATTGGCCGATGTATATTCTTCATCGTAACGAAATCCAAATGAGATCTTTGTCGATTTTTACCAATCGAAGCCACTGTGTTTTAGGAGGGGGGAGGGTAGCCCTAATAATTGAGTGTTTACACGATCTAGTATCACAAGATACTTTTTCTTACTTTTATAATATTGCCCCCTTCTTAGCACTTTTACTAGCTCCTTTGTTATATGTGTCTGTTACTGGAGCCCATGTTACTTGTATCTGTTACTGGCACCTAAAGCCTACTTATTATGTCTGTTACTGGCGTCCATGTTACTTGTATCTGTTACTGGCACCTAAAGCCTACTTATTGTGTCTGTTACTGGCGTCCATGTTACTTGTATCTGTTACTGGCACCTAAAGTCTACTAATTGTGTCTGTTACTGGCGTCCATGTTACTTGTATCTGTTACTGGCACCTAAAGCCTACAAATTGTGTCTGTTACTGGCGTCCATGTTACTTGTATCTGTTACTGGCACCTAAAGCCTACAAATTGTGTCTGTTACTGGCGTCCATGTTACTTGTATCTGTTACTGTCACCTAAAGCCTACAAATTGTGTCTGTTACTGGCACCCATGTTACTTGTATCTGTTACTAGTACCTAAAGCCTACTTATTGTGTCTGTTACTGGCGTCCATGTTACTTGTATCTGTTACTGGCACCTAAAGCCTACTTATTGTGTCTGTTACTGGCGTCCATGTTACTTGTATCTGTTACTGGCACCTAAAGCCTACAAATTGTGTCTGTTACTGGCGTCCATGTTACTTGTATCTGTTACTGTCACCTAAAGCCTACAAATTGTGTCTGTTACTGGCGCCCATGTTACTTGTATCTGTTACTAGTACCTAAAGCCTACTTATTGTGTCTATTACTGGCGTCCATGTTACTTGTATCTGTTACTGGCACCTAAAGCCTACAAATTGTGTCTGTTACTGGCGTCCATGTTACTTGTATCTGTTACTGGCACCTAAAGCCTACAAATTGTGTCTGTTACTGGCGTCCATGTTACTTGTATCTGTTACTGTCACCTAAAGCCTACAAATTGTGTCTGTTACTGGCGCCCATGTTACTTGTATCTGTTACTGGCACCTAAAGCCTACAAATTGTGTCTGTTACTGGCGTCCATGTTACTTGTATCTGTTACTGTCACCTAAAGCCTACAAATTGTGTCTGTTACTGGCACCCATGTTACTTGTATCTGTTACTAGTACCTAAAGCCTACTTATTGTGTCTGTTACTGGCGTCCATGTTACTTGTATCTGTTACTAGTACCTAAAGCCTACTTATTGTGTCTGTTACTGGCGTCCATGTTACTTGTATCTGTTACTGGCACCTAAAGCCTACTTATTGTGTCTGTTACTGGCGTCCATGTTACTTGTATCTGTTACTGGCACCTAAAGCCTACTAATTGTGTCTGTTACTGGCGCCCATGTTACTTGTATCTGTTACTGGCACCTAAAGCCTACAAATTGTGTCTGTTACTGGCGTCCATGTTACTTGTATCTGTTACTGTCACCTAAAGCCTACAAATTGTGTCTGTTACTGGCGCCCATGTTACTTGTATCTGTTACTAGTACCTAAAGCCTACTTATTGTGTCTGTTACTGGCGTCCATGTTAATTGTATCTGTTACTGGCACCTAAAGCCTACTTATTGTGTCTGTTACTGGCGTCCATGTTACTTGTATCTGTTACTGGCACCTAAAGCCTACAAATTGTGTCTGTTACTGGCGTCCATGTTACTTGTATCTGTTACTGCCACCTAAAGCCTACTAATTGTGTCTGTTACTGGCGTCCATGCTATCTGTGTCTAATACTGGCGCTAATGTTGCCTGTTTCTGTTACTGGCGCCTATATTATTTATGTCTTTTCTGGATTCCATATTAATTGTGTCTATTGCTGGCGCCCGTGTAAATTGTGTCTGTAATTGATGCCCATGTCACTTGTATCTGTTACTAACGGCCTTGTTATTAGTGTTTGTTGCTGGCGTTTATGTTAGTAGTATCAATTGCTTGCGCCTATGTTACAAGTATATGTTGTTGGGGCCTATGTTACAAGTATATGTTTCTCATGTGTATGCGCTCATGTTACTTAAGTCTGCTATTGGCTCTTATGTTACTTGTGTCTGTTACTAGCGCCCACGGTACTTGTAACTGCTACTTGAGCCTATGTTACAAGTGTCTGTTGCAGGCGCCCATGTTACTTGTGTCTGTTACTAGCGCCCACGGTACTTGTTACTGCTACTTGCGCCTATGTTACAAGTGTCTGTCGCAGGCGCCCATGTTACTTGTGTCTGTTACTAGCGCCTTCGGTACTTGTTACTGCTACTTGCGCCTATGTTACAAGTGTCTGTTGCAGGCGCCCATGTTACTTGTGTCTGTTGCTAGTGCTCAAGGTACTTGTAACTGTTACTTGCGCCTATGTTACAAGTGTCTGTTGCAGGCACCCATGTTACTTGTGTCTGTTACTAGCGCCCACGGTACTTGTAACTGCTACTTCCGCCTATGTTATCTATGTCTGCTACTAGCGCCCCTGTTATTTTTTGTGTTACTAGCGCTCATATTATTTGTGTCTTTTACTCGCGCCTTTTCTACTTTTTTCTGTTACTATTGCTCGTGTTACTTGTGCCTTTTAGTGGCTCTCATATAACTTGTGTCTCATTCTCACACCAACAACTAATCGCAGTTATCTACTATTTGATTGCACTTTGATATCTGCAGATCCCATCTACGTTCTAAAGCAACGTAATAATGTAAAAAAGAAACATACGGGAAAGCGGTTTGAAGAAATGTGATGGAGCTATAAAGGAACCTAAAGATAAACGTAACATAATAGAAAAGAGAAGGATTGGGGCACTAGCGGATCCAGAACTTTCGAGAGGTGGGGGGCAATTTTTTTTCCAAACCCCAACCCTAACGCCCAGTAAACCCTAACCCTATGCATAAACGTGCGTACAGCATATATAGATATATAAATATATGAGAATTAAAAAAAAAAGCAGTGTTTCTCAGATTCTCAACTGGTGAAAAAAAATCCACAAAACAGTCATGTTGAGGCCTATCTTTTGACAGCTAAGGGGCCTGGGGGTGAGCTCTGAAAGCTCCCCCAGTGGCCAAAAGCTTTTTCTTGCTTTCTTCAATACAGAAACGGATTCTCCTGACATCTACAGCTCATTATTCATACTATTGAAAAGGACCTTTGAATAATGTTTTACTTGAAAAATATTCTAATATGAATTTATAGGCCCTTACTACATTGCAAATAAAACTGATTGTTCTCTGAAAAGATAATATACCCCACAGATTTAGATTAAGGCTTTGAGTATCACCCCCCAAAAAAATTATTAAAAAAATATATTTTAAAAAAGCTCATTTGTAAGTGATACATTTTGTTCAATAGGGAAAGTTTTTAACTTTGTTTTGTCACAAAACTATAATTCAAAGCTCTAAACAAAACATTTCGGAAGTGGGAGGAGAAATTAAGTGGACCAGTTATATTCTACTATAAATTATGTTTTGCATTTATAGGATTCAAGTATAAATTGATAGCTATAGTCCCAAATGTATTTAACTAGACAAATATCAGATTGAGTAAAGGTTGGGAAAAGGCGACTTGGAAAAGAATATTTGGGTTCAGAACTCATATCAATCTCTACTCTTATACTGAAAATTTCATATGAATTCTAAATTTTCAAAAGCAAAGTCTTTTTTAAAATAATTATGATAATTCATGTGCAATTACATTAACTCTGTCGCAATATTAGACTATTCTGTTTTAAAACTTCATGTTTTCGTCTGGAAAGGGGGAGGGGTGGTAGAGTGAAAACGATTAATCCTTGCTCCATTTTATAATTTCTGCTAATGATTGCATTTGGCATTAAATAATAGGGGGTGGGGCGACTCCCACATAAGAATTTAATTTATAGAATATATTTATTAAACTAGTATATTGTATTTTAAATTCGTAATTTCTTAACCAAAATACAAAAAGAAAAAGTATTGGTTTGCCCGATGGGCGGAGGGCGATTGCATGCATCGCCTCTCCCACCTGGCACAACCCTTTTTCATTTTAAATTTACTAATGATACAATTTGAGATTAGAGTGTGGTGCGACATATATACCAATGCGCGAATCTATGAATAAAGCTTGAGTTATTAATGAAGAAGTCCATGATGTTTAAAAAAAAGTTACCTCCCCTGAAGTTTTTCAGTGAAAAGTGGTGTAATTTTTGAAAAATCTGCTTGCATATATACTTTTTTTAATTAAAAGGTTCACTTTCGGAAAAGAAAAAGGTAGTCGTTGCATCAGAACTTTGAATGATCTAAAATATTATGATGTCCGATTTTTATTTTCTCTTCTAGTTTCTGGGATATAAACGGGACGGACGGACAGACGCTAAAAATACATCGCTTATTAATACTTATGTATTCTGTTCACCGGATTTTACAAAGCTTATATCAACTCACTCTGTTTGTTAATCTCTCACATCCTATCTCGAATCGAGTTGAAACAGATATTAATTGGCGTATAGAAGACACGAATCAATAAAAAAAATAGTAACCAATTGGTAAATTAATTACTGTGAAATAATTATTTTCTTTGGGAAACTAATCACAGATATGGCTAAATTTGTTGGGTTTGTTCCCCTTGAATATTTTTCCCAAACGATTCTCCGATTAAGTTGATACTATAAAAAATTATTTATTGTACCTAGCAAAACATGAATCAGTAAAACATATACCGAATTAATCAATTAATTATTGGTAATTAATTATTTTGTTTGATATCGAATAAGGGAAATAACATGTTTATTATTATTATTAATGATAGATATTGCTTAAAGGGTGTTGTTCTTCCTCTTTAGATAAGCTTTGTTTTTTTTTAATATTTTTAAAAATATTTTGCTTATTATGGATTAGTACCCGTTTATAAAAAATCTCCAGTTATTTCTATTACTTGTATCTATTAGTTGTCTTTGTTACTTGTATCTGTTACTTGTATCTGTTCCATATTTCTAAAACTGGTATCTGTTACTTGTATCTGTTACTTTTCTCTGTGTCTCTGTTACTTGTATCTGTTCCTTATCTCTGTTACTTGTATCTGTTACTTGTATCTGTGTCTTTGTTACTTGTATCTATTACTTGTATCTATTACTTGTATTTATTACTTGCATCTGTTACTTGTCTCTGTTTCTTGTATCTCTGTTACTTGTATCTGTTACTTGTATTTGTTAGTTGTATCTGTTACTTGTATCTATTACTTGTCTCTGGTACTTGTGTTTCTTTGTTACTTTTCTTTGTTACAAGTGTTTTTTGTTACTTTTCTTTGTTTCAATTATTTCTTTGTTACTTGTCTTTGTAACAAGTATTTCTTTGTTTCTTTTCTTTGTTACAAGTGTTGTTTTTTGTTAATTGTCTTTGTTACAATTGTTTCTTTGTTACTTGTCTGTTACAATTGTTTCTTTGTTACTTTACTTTGTTACTAGTGTTTCTTTGTTACTTTTTTCTTTGTTACATTTATTTCTTTTTTACTTTTCTTTGTTACAAGTGTTTCTTTGTTGCTTGTTTCTTTGTTACAAGTGTTTCTTTGTTACTTGTTTCTTTGTTACAAGTGTCTCTTTCTTACGTGTGTCTTTGTTACTTGTTTCTTTGTTACTTTTGCCTTTTTACTTGTTGTTTTCGTAGCTATTGTTCTTTGTTTCTTGTATCTTTGTTACCAATGTTTCTTTTTTACTGCTGTCTTTGTTACAAATCTTTCTTTTTTAATTGTGTCTTTGTTACTAGTAACTTTGTTACTTGTATCTATGGTACTTGTATCTTTGTTTCTTGTATCTTTGTTACATGAATCTTTGTTTCTTTTGCATTTTCTTCTCAGATGGTTTTTACCCAATATTATTATTATTTAATTTTTTTTTAGCATTGTTTTGATGCATTCTTACACAATCAGTTCTAGAGTCTAGAAAAACAACTGCAATCGACATAAGCATCTCGGGAATCACAGACATTTCATTTAATCGAAAGACATGGTGACTGCAAATATCTTTGGGTTGTTGTCTTTGTCAGCTTGGATGTATGTCAATATTCGTATGGTAATATGTTCAAAATAATTTTTATGTTAAATTTAAAGATTTAAAGCTCACTATTTCTCATTAACCCATTTCCCCTAATCATTCATCTTTGTAATTAAAAAAATCTTGTTACTTGTTCATTTCGTTGACACGTGACTTCTTGCAGGCTCAAAGTCTGAACGAACACAACGATAGTCTGTGTTGCAAGCCTGTTGACAGGGGTAAGTTTAGTGCTATAGTTTAGCTTTAAGCCAATAGTTTAATACTTTAATTGCATAGTTTAGCTTTAAGCCTATAGTTTAATACTTTAATTGCATAGTTTAGCTTTAAGCCAATAGTTTAATACTTTAATTGCATAGTTTAGCTTTAAGCATATAGTTTAATACTTTAATTGCATAGTTTAGCTTTAAGCCTATAGTTTAATACTTTAATTGCATAGTTTAGCTTTAAGCCTATAGTTTAATACTTTAATTGCATAGTTTAGCTTTAAGCCTATAGTTTAATACTTTAATTGCATAGTTTAGCTTTAAGCCTATAGTTAAATACTTTAATTGCATAGTTTAGCTTTAAGCCAATAGTTTAATACTTTAATTGCATAGTTTAGCTTTAAGCATATAGTTTAATACTTTAATTGCATAGTTTAGCTTTAAGCCTATAGTTTAATACTTTAATTGCATAGTTTAGCTTTAAGCCTATAGTTTAATACTTTAATTGCATAGTTTAGCTTTAAGCCTATAGTTTAATACTTTAATTGCATAGTTTAGCTTTAAGCCTATAGTTAAATACTTTAATTGCATAGTTTAGCTTTAAGCCAATAGTTTAATACTTTAATTGCATAGTTTAGCTTTAAGCCTATAGTTTAATACTTTAATTGCATAGTTTAGCTTTAAGCCAATAGTTTAATACTTTAATTGCATAGTTTAACTTTAAATTTTCCTTTGGCTTTATAGTTTATTTTTTTATTCTTAAATTCAATATATAGTTTAGCATTAGTCTAGCCTAGCTTTAGAGTTGAGTTTTAGAAATTACTCTAGATTAAGACTTAAGTTTTATAGTTCAGCTTTATATTTCTGTAACAATATCCCTAAGCTATTTGAAATATTTGACTTTTAGTAGTCCAGATACTATATGTCAGTGCTCAATAATTCTTGGGGGTTCTAAGCTTTAAGTTGCATTGCCTGCAGGTAAATCCGGTCAAGCTTTCAATGGTATAAAATAAACAATAGAAGAAAAAAATATATAATTATTGATCTTATAAATGTATTGATCTTATAAATGTAAAACAAATGATTTCAGCTTTCACCTACTGTACTAAATTACAAGCTTAGCCTATCTATATTCTAAAAATATACGTACTACAGTATTTATTAGTAGTAAAGTTCCCTTTAAGACCATGTTATCTATGGGGCCGATGATGTAAACGTCATCTGTTTCTGTGGACTCCGGTTAACGAAAGTGCCATGTGGCCAGCACAACGACCAACCGTCTTTATTTTCCCCAACTAATGTCAGGTACTCATTAAAGTTGGGAGGACTTAGAGACCCCCAAAAGATCCCGAAAGTAGAAATACCAGTCTTCACCAGGATTCAAATCCGGGACCCCAGTTTGGAAGCTAAGCGCTTTACCACTCAGCCGCCGCGCCTCCACAGCAAAACAAAATAATTATTCACCAATTGTTAATTTTATTGATTCTTGATTTATTGATTCTTGTGTTGTCATATAAAGAAATTTCAGCTTGATCCGAGTTTTGGGTGTCGTAGAAAGAACGGGTACAAACTTTTTTACCAGACAGACAGACAGACAGAGGGAGTTGATATAAGCTTTCTAAAAAAAAAGTTTCATCCCTTATTCTCAGGACCAGATCACATCAAAATAAATAGATTTTTTTTTATTTTAGGTTATTACGATGCTTTTTATGATTTCAATTTGGGAAACTTTAGAGATTACCCTGGTATAAATGTAGTGCAGCGCTTTGTAGGAACAGGCTGTAGCACTAGAGGTAAGACCTGTTGTTTTTTTGTTCAGGTCAGTATCTTCCTAGAGAATTCACTGTTGGTAAGGCATCGTTTTCAAGTTCGAAAATTAAGGATGCGCGAGTATTTCACTTGACTACGCGATTTTAGTTGCGACCTGCATATCTTGCACATCTGGAGCAGACAAAGCCGTTGCCATCCGTGGACTATTCACAGTCTTAGACAAGGGCTTTTCTTTGAGTCTCAAAAGTGTGTTCGCGGCCTTCGTGGCATTTCTGTTGTTTTTTTCTGTGTACAATTTTTTCCTCTGTTTAAGTTCTTTAGATGCAAAAACATGTCTTGGCTGTCTTGTAACAGGCACTCAGAAAATTATATCTAGCATGGCCCCTGTGGAAACGTCCGTAAAAAACAAGACCTTAGTCTAATGACAAATAACAAAGCCCCCCCCCCCCTCGTTGTGAACTCCTGACATGGCTTTGACATGGACACATAAATAAAGATAAGATAGATAAGATAAGATAATTTTTATTGGTCCAAACAAATGGAAATTCATTTTGACTACAATTGACCACCTCAACGTAAAACATGTAACAATAACAATAAAGATGCAAATGCGATTAACATTCATACATGGAACACATACAAACTCACAACCAGCGCTTTATGAATTAGACTTTTATGTACTTCTCTATTAATTACCAATAATTTTAGATAATTAACTAATGGGGTAATTTTTGTTTAATTGATTCTTGTTTCGACAAGTTCAGGAAATAATTGTGCAAAATTTCAACTTGATCAGAGATAGGGTGTGGGAGAAATAATTTGTACAAAAATTGTACCTGACAGAGTAAGTATCAAGCAATACAAAAAAAAGGATACTTTTTAAAACCAAAGCTTATCTAAGGAGAATGACCGCTGATTACTACCATTTATCTGAAAATTACAGGGTTTAGCTCTCTTACTGCTATATAAAGCAACATTATATATATATATATATATATATATATATATATAAGGCTTGTCATCGAGTCCGAAGATTAATGAAGAATGCAGTATTTCTCGTGGCTACGACGCAGCCCCATCTGTGACCTACATATTTTGTCACATCCTGGTCAAGCATAACAATTGTCCGCCGGTGGTCGATTAAGATTTTTGGATTAGTATTAAAATCTCACGTAAAATAAACAAAATGAAAGCAAAAAATCAGTCAGTAAATTCCGATCCCCCCAACCCCCCCCCCCTGGCTACTATCATGATATATATATAGAGAGAGAGAAATTACATCTGACAATGCTATACTATATATATATGATTGCTTTTGTCTCGGAAGGCAATGGATGCGCCCAGACGAGTCACTGGTTTTGGTTATATGTATATAGTCTATATAGTCTATATAGTTTGGCTTCTAAATACTTTCTGGCTTGAGGACTAATTTTTGGATGCTTGCAAAAGATGTAAATCATTATCCAGAAAGATGGGAATTCCTAAAAGTATTGATCAATTACCATTATTTCCTTTGACATCATCCATAAAGCAAATCATCCCAAAAAAAAAAACAACCTATGGTCCTGAAACATCTGTTTTTAGGATACAATAAGTCAAACCATTTAGCTGGGAACACACCAAGTCTAACTGGCTCTGCTCTGTTAGGTTGTTTTAGAATTGGGGAAGTTTTTTGTGTCTTGTTCTGGTCCATAAATATACTATAAACATAGTCCTACTGTTCAATGCGTTCTTCTCTAGTAGGAGATTTTTCTCAAACTTTTGTAACAGCTGCAGTTGATGCCATCATTCGCATTGCACCAGCAGATACAACCTTGTTATTTCCATGAATAACTGGTCTGAAGGCAAACATTTTTATTTGCCCTTTCATGACTTTTTTTTTTTTTTTTTTAGTAATAGAAATATTATTTAATACTATCAATAATATCAATATTATCAATACTACCTAACCATCCTAACTTTTAGGCTTTGTGGTAACTTTTGTACCAACACAGGTGTGCTCAAGTTGACCTTCAATAAAGATCTACCATCTCAACAAAGAATGCTAATCGACATCTATGTCGACAAACCACAAGGTTGGGTTTTTAACTTAGGAGATTCAAGTACCAATAACGGATGGGGTAAGAAGACTTTATCGTTTTATTACAAAGCAATGATACCCGAACTACGACCAGTGGGCCATATCAGGCCCATGACGCAGTCTGGGCCTATCACAGGACTGAAAACATTTTTTCAAGACGAAATAGCGAAACTTGTGCCAAACGTTATCGCCTTGAGTCCACTAGGTTTTACATTAAATTGGGTTATTTCACTTTTACGATGTTTATTTGTTATTTTTCTATTTCATTTGGGGCCACCAAATTCACTTCGCCTAAGGCAGGGGTTCTCAACCTGTGGTTCGCGACCCTCTTGGGGGTCGATTGATGATTTGCCAGGGGTCGCCTAAGACCATCGAAAATATGGATTGTTATTGTCTATTCTTCTATTGCTGTGTGTGGGGGGGAGGGTCGCGGGGGATTGTAAAAAGGGGTCTCCGAGCTTAAAAGGTTGAGAACCGCTGGGGCCCTAAGGCCTCCAATTATCTAAGGCAGGCTTTAATCTCCTGAAGAGAATCTCTACTTGTTTTCAACTTATTATATTACATGGGGGCGTGGTGGCATAGTGGGGCCTAGGGTTTGAATCTCGGTTAAGATTGGGGTTTTGAATCTCGGGATTGTTTTTGGACCACCCAAATCTGAAAGTTGTATGGCATTATATGTGGAAAGAGAAGACTGTTGATCCCTGTGCTGGCCACATGAAACCCTCGTTAATCCTCTGCAATTGAAATAGATGATCCTTACATCATCAGCTCTATATAGCGCAAGGTCTTAAAGTGGAACTTATTATTCTTAATCTTGAATAAGGAATGACTTTAATAGAAGCACGTGAAAAAAGATGAAATATAGATCTAATTGTAATAAAAGAAACTGATATTAACTCTTTCTCTCCCAATCGACGATACCATCGTTGATTTTGATCTCCTTAAATTAAATTAATGTTTAATTTTTTAAACTAGGCTTTGAATTATATAAAAAGAGCATGCATTTCCCTTTAATCCAAAAACAACATTTTCTGATAACAAACGACAAAGCTATTGAAGCCCAATCATAACAGGGGTAGTGAAATAGTAATAAGCAAATGAAGAATTCCTTCAAAACGTGCAAGAATAATTACGGAGAGAAAGAGTTAAAACAAAATCTAACTCGCTACGAAATCACGTCCTTGCTTTTTCGAATTTCTAGATTGTCTCCCTTTCTTTACATCTGCATTACGACAAATCAGCTGCTATTTTATCATTAAGAACTGCACAGCCACCAACCATTCGCCTTACCTCATCATCGCACGCTCGCGCACACATTCCATAACACCCACCCTTCACAACAACACCTCCCGAACTTAAGCCAATGCCGTTTAGCTTTGGCTGTGTCATTAGCTTTGAAGAAAATGTCTGTTTAGCTTTGGCTGTGTCATTAGCTTTGTAGAAAATGTCTGTTTAGCTTTGGCTGTGTCATTAGCTTTGTAGAAAATGTCCGTTTAGCTTTGGCTGTGTCATTAGCTTTGTAGAAAATGTCCGTTTAGCTTTGGCTGTGTCATTAACTTTGTAGAAAATGTCCGTTTAGCTTTGGCTATTCGCGTAACAAGGCATAAAGTCATGGGCAGATCAGACATTAAAGATGTGGGGGTTTTTTTTTATCGTTTTGTCTGTCTCATCCAATCATCTTCGTTTTAACATTTGACTGTATAAAGCAGTTGACTTCACTTAGAATAGATTTTTTGTCGTTCACAGGTGGTGATGAAAGGACACAAAGTCGAGACGCGGAACTTCATCTCACCAGAGGTAAACTGTCTGGTTTCTATGACGATTTTCATGGTAGCGGAATGGCGTTTGAATACACAATGACTCCTGTGTAAGTGGTACTTGCTGTTTCATAATTTAACAGCTTTTTTTTGTCCAATGTATAGATTTTAAATAAGGGACATAACTTTTCTCTGATGGATTTCCGTAATAGAAGTCTTTGGTGTAACCGGTGTACAGCATACGAAAATATTGGTGTTGCTTTGTCGTGTAAACTGCGCATAGCCGTCGCGCACGGTATTGCGCATGAGTCAGCACCAGACAAGATCACAATGTTTTGAGAGAGAGAAAAGCTTCCTTTCGCCGACTAATTTATAAAAAAATGAAATTGCTGAATCTGGCGTTCTGAAACAAGAGGAAAGACTCGCCCTTTGTCCTACCTATAAATTAGCCTGTTAGGAAGATGTCGCAGGGGGATCTATAAGCAGCACAGGGAAATGTGCTGTTGTTGCTTCATGGAGAGGGGTAGCCTAAATCGTTGATTGGCAGAAAGGTCTGCTTGAGCGTAGTGGTAGAACTAGACTGCATGAGTCGCTGAAGAAATAGGCCTACCAAGTCTGACAGTCGCAGTATTTGTGCTTGTGTGGATAATATACACATTTTGCTTAGGCCTTCGTGCATATGTATGTATGTTTCCTATAGAAATCCAAACGGTTTATTTAATTTTAATAACAATTTGGCATGAATGTTCCTTAGATCACGTTAGAGTCGGAGACCGTAGTAGGCCTATATGTTTCATTTCTCTCCCACAAAAGAAGGACATAAAGATAAAAAAAAAATGATGCACCTTATTTATCTCTATTGAAAAATATGATAGGTTTGTACTCTGGGTAAACTTATTTTCATAGTATTTCGTGATAGCTATGATTAAGTCGGCTAAACGGGTAAACCCCATTTTCATAGACAACTTTCATTTTCGTGTGAAATTTTAAAAATGTTTTAAGGGAAAATCTCGTTGTGTTTGACATAGGCCTATATTTAAATCCAATGCGCTAGATAAGTGATAGATAAAACACGCGGGCTGCGGGTCAAATCCGGCTAGTTATAAACAAACTTTTGTCATCTCACCTTGATTCCTCATAGAGTTGTTTCCCTTATATTTGGAACCTTATTAATATGCTATATAATAGGGTTTTTATTTTGCTCTTTTACCTTTCCCTTAGTCTGTTGGACCGTTGGGGCACCATGCACCTTGCTCTGCGGAATCAAATTCTTAGATCTTTGGCACAAATAAATTTCGCTCATTTAGGCCCTAGTTGACATTAGTAATCTTTCTGCATTTTATAAATCAAAGTCTAAGCAAAGAGTAGATTACTGTGATAAGTTTAAAGTTCAAAGTTCATAATAATTTCTTAATTTCTATAATTGCTTGTTATATATCTGTATATCTATATCTTGATCTACCAATGTAAACTGTTTGTGGTGACTGTTTACTAGATCCCGTGTCACGTGTCTAGTTGGCAACGAATACTCCGTCTGCTTGTCCGACTGTGACACGATGACCGCCCGTTACTTCACTGAGCCTGGATGGTTCGCCCTGGATGGTCAAGAGGAGCAAGATGGACCGGTGAACTATGACCTGTATCTGGGGATTAACGGGGTCATCAACATGAAGCGACGTCTGGGGTCTGGAGTTTGTAAAATTGGACTTAAGTTTGTTCCCGCGTTTTAGCTCTATGCTCACATTAGAAATGTCTTGCATGCACACTCCTCAACTGGGAGACTTTTGCCCATATATAATTGGCTGTTTACTGTAAATATCTTTTTTTTTGTTGTTGTTAATGTAACTATACGCTTAATTTTTAAGCTTTATTAAAACAATGCAATCATAGAGACTCAGGCGTCCGTGTTATTTTTTTGTTTCACTATTGCTCGTTCTAAAATGTTAATAATTCATAAATAACGTTAGTCTCCTTCAGTCAAGTAGTGAGTAGGGATAATCTGTAAGGCCTGGGCGTTAGCTATGGTACGAAAGATGCTTTCACACAGCAGCCGATGTGGCAAAAAGGAACGGCGGATGCTGATAAAGTTTGGGATTAGCTGCAAATCAGGGCCACCGGCTCCTGATGATTTTTCATTAAGGTTGACTCCCAAAGCCTTTCCCAAAGCTTTGCAAGAAATGGATGGCTGCCTGGTCACGTGGTAAGCGCACAGGACTATCGTTTGGATGGTTTCGGCTTCATACCCTGCCCGCTGTTTTCCCCCGTGGTCCTGCGGGAGGTTTGCCAAAGGATGAAATTATCTACAAATCTGATGGAACATCCAAAACATGGAAAACATTTTACAGAAGAAACAGAAATGAATTGAATGAGAAATCATAAAACACCCTCGGCTTCTGAAAGAAGAATATTTAACTCCTTCTCTCCGTAATTATTTTTCCCCATTTCGGCGGAATTCTTTGATTTGCTCATTACTATTTCACTACCCAGTTATGATTAAGCTCCAATAAATGTATCGTTTGCCATCAGAAACTATTTAATTTGGTATAGATTTAAAGGGGAATGCATGCTCTTTTATATAACACAAAGTAAAGTTTATAAAATCAGACATTAATTTAATTTAATGAGGTCAACGATGATATTAATGTCAATTAGGAGAGAAAGAGTAATTTTTAAAATTACTTATTTAAATATTAAATGTGGAAAAATAACGAAAGAAATAATCCTCGACAACATTGTTTCGGTAACAAGAGAGAATATTTCAACAGTTCAAACTTTTAATTACTTCGTTACAGTCTTACACAATAAATTCAACTTTTCTCTAAATACAGATCACATCACACACGTTGTTTTTTTTTTCATTGATTCCTCCTTTAGGAAGCTGATGAAGCTTTTTAATATTTCTCTACATATCTCTTGAAGCACGCTTCACTACTGTACAATCAAGTTCTTCTATTACAGTCAAACTAATTTCTATGTAAGAAGGAGCCCAAAATATGTATTTATTTATTCAACTTTTTTTCTGAATATACATATATATATATATATATATATATATATATATATATATATATATGGCCTCCTTCAGTCGCTAAGCGATTATGGATTGTCTCATGGAAATGAGATGAATGCCTTGGCATTAGCTGTGGTCGGAACGATGTTGCCTACTCATTAGTTCCCCCCTCTCCACGCAGCTGATGTATCCAAGGGAACTGCAGTGCCGATACAGTTTGGGGTCGGCGGGGTCGCAGGGTGCCTTTTCCGTGAGCTAAATAGAAGTAAACATTTTAATCGCGTGCCAAATTCAATTTAATTATATTTTTAAAAAATATTGATGGTATGAGTTTCCATTGCGTGGCCAATAAGCTAGTTTGTTTTTTTAGATGTCAAATTTCTAGGAAAATCGTTAATATCGTTTTCGAAATACCCGTTCATTGTCCAGGTTCCAGTTTTCCCCCATGAAATGTTTGTAAGCTAATAAAATGAATTTTAAATAGGACAACAAAGATTTAGATTTCTAAGAAAACATCCTCCATTAATGTTGACCAAAAAAGGCTTCTTAATGTTTTATCATGCTCATATCTGGAGTGTATGCAGTTTCAACATCCATTTCCCGTAAGGCAATCTGAACATTAACAAGCAAAAGCTAAAAAAAAAAAATACTTTTCCAAAAAAAAATCAAAGCTTATCCCTCATCTAAGGGAAAGAACCTCTAATTGTTGCCATTTATCTCAAGATAACAGAGATTAATTTCCTTTCTGCTATGTAAAACACAATTAATTAATTACTACTAATTGATTATGTATCAGGTTGATTTTTAAAAATTGATTTGTGTATTGTCATTGGTAAAGAAAAATTGTGCAAAGTTTCAACTTGATCTGAAAATGGGAAGTGGTAGAAAAAACATGCTGAAACTTTTGACCAGACTGACAAAGCGAGTTGATATAACTTTGAACAAGCAATAGAAAAAAATGATACTTTTTAAACATGGAAGGAGCCGCTAAGTGCTGCCATTTTTCTGAAAATTGCCGTGTTTATCTGCCTTTCTACTATGTAAATAAAAAATTAATTCATTAGTACTAAATTATTAATTCTCGTGTGGAGTTTTTGATCTCCCATCGAGCGCCTCCCCAGGTGGCGGATAGGGGAATGCCCTCCAGATATGGTGGGTACCGGGGAAATAAAATACCAGGGGTGGACCAAAATCAAACCTGCTGCTGCAGGAAGTGGAGGGATCCACAAAGGCTAGGGCACCTTACCCGAAAATAAAGGCAGCTACCCAGAGAGCTGAAAGGGGCAGCCCCCCCCCCCCCCAGATGGTTATGCACAGGGCTAACAACTCTGTCATAAATACTGTTACAAAAGCTTCTACACACAAGAAAACCCGGACAGATCTCAACGGAAAACGACCTAGGCCTGTAAAAGGATCTGCAATAGCTTGGGGTTAGGGCATGGAGACGAAAGGCCCAGGAGAGATCTGAATGGAGGGATGTGTTGAAGCAGGCCAGAGCCTTCCATGGGCTGTAGCGCCACTGGGATGAATGGATGGAAATTATTAACTAATCTGTTAATTTTTGGATTGATTTGTGTATCGTTATCGACTATGAATAATTATGCAAAATTTCAACTTGATCCAAGAATCAAGGGGACTAAATCCATATATCTAGCAACTGCTCTCATTAAGTAGCATTTATTCCCCTTATTTTGAAATCAAACAAAATAATTAATAGAAAACAATTATTTGATTAATTGTTCAATTTTTTTTATTTTTTTTTTGGATTCATGTCTTGACATGTTTATCTGTCACACGTAAAGGCAAGGAATCGAACTGGTTGTCAAGGGCTATTTGAGACGCACTTCATGGGAAGCATTTTATAGTTAGTGGTCTAGTGGAGTGCTCATATTCATTACCACTTCCGACAATAACAACCTAACCTATATATTTGACCAAAATACTCAAGTGAACAACTGAGGCAATTGAAAAAAGCTGTATGCGTGTGAATAGGATCGTCATGACCGATAGGACAATGCTGAGCTTTTATAAATCCAGCCCCCTCTTTCTCCACTGACTCCATCTTTCAAGACAAAATCAGGAAAACACTTGTTGACATGTCCCATGATCCTCTAGTACTTCTCTTAAAATGAGCACGTCTGCTTGTTTTTCTTCTTGTTTTCTAAGCTCTTGTCTTATGTTAAAGTTGTCAAGTGTCTTTATTGATATCTTGTTTTTATTTCTTATTTTCAAGCTTCAAGGATCTGACTTTTGTATTGTTCACTCCGCAGTGACGAGACCAACAGAAATATAAATACTAGATCTACACGATGTAAATATTGTGTTGGGTTCTACTAGGATTGATTCTTAAAGCAGGATAGGAAATCTTTTTTGTTACAAATGATAATCATCGTTCCACTCAGTTCACAATAACAACGTGATACAGAATCTTTGAAAAGCTTGGCGGAGCTTATTCATATAGAACCCTTATCACATGATAAGTAAACGTCAATCAAAATTTTGATTGATAGCTAGTCAAATGAAGAGATCCCGCCCATAAAAGTCTTTGTTTTTTTTCAATGCCTTCATTTTTTTAAATAAAAGTATTCCTAGTTTTTATAGAGCATGATATGCAGCAGACTCTAAGCAAGATCCTGTCGTGCATTTGTCTTGTATACACAAGTTGCAGTGGTCTAGCGTTCCATTCCTACTAAAAGGTAGGTGTTAATGTCTTAGAAAGTTCAGATTTCATTTCTCCTAAGCTTATACTGCACTCAAAAAAATTAACAACGTTGGCGGCTGTTTTTGGATTACATTACACAAAGTAATGAATATACCTTTTAAAATATTTTGTACACAATTCAAACCACAGAATTATATACATTTCTTTGTCTATTATTTGGAATTACTCTTTGATGAGCTTTAAATAATCAATGCAATGGTCAATGGTTAAAATGCGCCAAACCATTTTTCTATTTTACCGAGATGGAGGGCAATGCAATGTAACGCAATGTAATAAGGCAGCTAACTCTAAAGTAGCCGTAACAAAGCGAAAGTAAGACCACGACTATAAAAGGCTTGATAATGACAGAATGTAGAGTTCACTGGTGGCTGAGGGATTCAGCGCTTGGCTTCGCAACGTGGTGACATGGGTTCGAATCTCGGTGAAGACTGCGATTTTGAATTCCGTTATTTTTAGGGCTCCCGAGTCCACCCAACCCTAATGGGTACCTGACTTTAGTTGAGGAAAGTAAAGGCTGTGGGTCATTGTGCTGGTCACAAAAACCTGCTCGTTAACCGTTGGCCAAAGAAACAGATGTCTTTTACATCATCTGCCATATAGATCGCAAGGTCTGAAAAGGGAACTTTTTTTTACTTTAAAGTCCACTGGGATATATGACATTGGATACTTTCTTTTTATGCAAGAACTGACCTTAATATAAGAACAAGCCATGATTCAAGCCAATTATGCTGATGAAATAATTTTTTGACAAAACAAAGCTTTCTTTTATTCATCGTTTAAAGCACCGATCTTACTACCATATTTTAGTTATTATTCTTTTTCTATATATTGGTCGTTCTACGTGACAATATCACGAGATACACAATTACGCACTACGCAACCTAAGCTCTACTTAGTCATTGGACTTCATGGCTCATTCAGGCAACCTGTTTCAAGCTCTAATTGCGCTAGGGGAAGAAGTATTATATAAATAGTACCCAGACATACAGGTCCGCATGTTGCCATTGAGTCATTTTGAGTATTTTATTATTACCCTAAAATTACTGGTATAAATATTGGTATAGATTATATATTTAAATGTATATGTTACTTCTATCTATTAGCTCATTAGCTGAAACCAATCCAAAACATGCTCTTCTTACAAATAGCTGGTCAGAGTGAAACCAGGATAGTATTACTTCTATGTCTCATCTTCGCCTCAAATCTGGTAAGTTGATTTAAAATACTGAGGCCCAAACCAAAAACCAGCGGCCGATTTCCGCTTCGAGACGCGGCGATAGCCGCCCCCTAGCAACTTATTCCTAGTTTCCATGTAGAGTTCGCAAGCTAATTAGAGGAATCGTAAAAAAAAAAAAAAAAAAAAAGATTGAAGTGTGTGCTTCTAGAGATAAATGACACTGGCTACTTCTTTTTCTTTGCCCCTTTTCATTCAGTCATGTCATTAAATGTGTCAATAGAATCTAGAATAACAAGAATTAATCATTTATCCCATGTTTTTGTTTAGCGGAAGCCCATTTTTTGAGCTTTCGCGGTGAGCTTTGATCCCATCACTTATCTGGACCAGTTGAGAAATTGATGGGGGGGGGGGGAATAAAAGAGTTGTATTTGTGTGAAGGTTACCGGTTTTTTAGATGTATTTAATAAATAAATTTTGAAAATAGCTTGTACGACTTGAAATCGAAATCGAGGGCTAAATCCTTCTCAAGGGAACTTATGCAACTTATACCACCACATCTCCAAATTAGAAGTTTTTCTATTGTTCAATACCAAACAAACTAAATAATAACCAATAGTGAATTAACTAACTGGTTATTTTTAAAAATTGATTCTTGTTTTGTCAGGTACAAGAAATAATTGTACGAACTTTTAACCTTATCCGATATTGAGCGTGGGAGAAATAACATGTACAAACATTTCCCCAGACAGACTGACAGAGTGACTTGATATAAGCTTTGCTAAAAAAAAAAAGCAATGTTGCCGTTTACTATTTGTCTGTCCGTAAACCAAACTATCACGTTTTATTATCGTAAATCATACTTTCACGTTTATTATTGAAAGAGTACCTGAGGGTCTACGGCGAGTTCTTAAGTAATGCAAAACTAGCAATTCCAACAAATCCGAAACAAAATCTTGTTGGAATTGTATTTCTTGTTTGTCTGTTGGCAAAATGATATCAGAACAGGAAAATGGTCTGAATATATTATCCCGTCACGGGCATGCTACCCTGCCTAATAGTGGCGCCCGGGTGGAAACGATCGTAGGAGGAAACGATTAGGCTAAAGAGTAGCAAAACTCCCGTGGGGGTGCCTTAAGGGATGCGAGAGCATCCTCATTGCACTGCGCGGAGTTGTAAAAAAGCTCCCACAACCTTGTCACAATCCAGGCGCTGTTCCTCAAGGGGCCGTTACATAATAAATGGCGTGTCCCGCGCGGTTAGCCTGGTATAGAAAAATGACAGGGGTCTTAGTAGATCTATACGCGGCCTCTTGCCGCGAGTCTGACCCACCCGCCAGACAAAACAGGCCGGTGAGAGGGAGCTCTTGTTCACTTTTGCTGGCCTAGAGTTCCAAGAGCCGAAGGCTCAACTCTACCTGACAGTTTCAAGAAGAAGAACAATATGATCCCGTAATGTGACGTAGAATGGCATCCATTAGCAACCCAAAATGTACACAATATTTTTTGTATTTTGTGTTCAATCAATTTTTGTTGAAGATAAGCAAGTTTTTATTTAGCCGACATTGTCAATGATTTCAATGTTGAAAGAACATTACATTGTTTTATTTGAATGTTAGCTTTAACATTCTCAAAAAAATAACAAAGCAATAATTTAAAAAGCTAATTACATTTTTTTAATAAATTTTAATCGTATAGGAACTAAAATTGAAAATAGACGTCTCCTTCTTGCAGTTAAAACTCCAAAGCAAGCTCTAATTTTAATTCTGCTCTTCAAATGGAAGGAAGTTTAGTCTAAAGTGTGTATAAAGTTTAGTCTAAAGTGTGTATCTTTACTTCGCGATTGCTAAATTGGAAGTTTCTTCTTTCACCGCTAAGTACCCTTTGGTAATAGGCGCACCCCATCTAACCCTTTTGCTCCGAGTATCCCCATTTTATTAAAATCGTTTCCTGCGGGCATTTTGGCACCTGTTAAAGATTATTGCTCTGTATGGAAATATGTTATCTTTGTGTGTGTGTGTGTGTGTGTGTGTGTGTTTGTGTGTGTGTGTTTGTGTGTGTGTGTGTGTGTGTGTTTGTGTGTGTGTGTCCGTTTACAGTTTTTCTTTGTACCGTTTGTCTGAACTTTCAACTGTAATCATCAGATTCTGTCTTTACCTATCTAAATTTTGGTTCTAGATTATAAGATATCCATTAAAATAAATCTATTGCCTAATCCAAATAGTCTTTGTGTAGTGTATCTAGTTTGTTTTTTTTGTTTTGTTTTTTGTTTAGTTTAGAAGATACACACTAGATTAACCTATTTCATCTTTATCCAAAAAAAAACTCCGTGTTGCGATGTAAAAAGTTTCTTTCTAAGTATATACTAAGGGCAGCATGTTAATGAATATTTCATAATTTAATTTGTTTTTACAATTCCTCTATTCAAGTCACGCTGATCTCAAAAATGGCTCTAGCGATTTACCTAGAAATTGAACAGTTGATGTATATCGCTGAGAAAAGAATTATTAGCTCGTTGACCCCACGGGGAAAAGCTCTAGTTTAGCAGTTATCAATTTTCAAACTAAAAATAAATGTAACCTTGGTCTAGGTCTAGATACTACATCGGTTTCGAAAGGACTATCGCGTTCTTGAAAGGACTATCGCGTTCGGGAATTTCCGAATGTAAGGCTTTATTGATTCAAGAGTTTAATAAATTAATGTTCAGGAAAATGTTCCGCATCATCTTTTATGTCTAAATCTACATGCTTATCATTGCTCCATTGAAAGGTGTACTACTACATTCGCTTGACCAGGATTCGTTTTCGAAGAGACGGGGCGGGGTGAAAAATGTTTTCAAATCTAACGTTCATTAATTTTTAAGAGAAACACAATCGCTCAACAATCAGTTGCATAAAAGATTGTATTGTCTATTTTAAAAGAGTATTTTTAATGCTGTTGAAATTTGCAACGTTCCAGTGAATGAATGAAAGAAATATTTTGAATATTTTAATCATTTTAAATAGTTACTTTGATTTTGTAGCGGAGTGTCCAAAAATAAAAACACAACGTTTGCCTACCGGTGAAGTGGGCTTGAGTTCAAATCCCGACACAAGCTTAGTTGTGTTAGCTGAATGCCTAAAAGAAGCCAACTTCTCCCAGACGCCCACATTGAAGTACCTAAGGGAAAGAGCTCATCTAACTGTCCCTGTTCTACTGTAATGAATGGGCTCAGTAGGCGCATCCGTACATAGGGAACTGTTTCGCAGCGTAGCAATCAAAAGGATGAAATGAAAGGAAAAACTCTAATTGTTTGTCTTCTGTACATATAAAGTCATACATACATACTTCAATCATACATGCATGCACACACACACACGCACACACACACACACACACATACACACATTCATACATACATACATACATACATACATACATGCATACATGCTGTTACGTATCTAGGTAACAATGCCTAGATACTATTGTTTTTTTTTCTTGACCTGTAGGTTGTCTGCCCCTTTGTGTAATAAGTTTTTTTTTATTTTATTCTTCAAGAGTCAAGCCACACAGACAGTGACCGGTCCTTGACCTATGTGTGTACCTCTGGTTGAAAGGAGGGTGGTTTTTTTTTTCTTTTCTTCTGTCTCTTTGAAGAGCGTTCTAGATCTGGGTGTTGATGACTTTCTGTTCTAGAAATTACTAGATATCGACGCGTGGTAGATTATATAAAGACCGCTCGCGTAACGTTGACGGACAGACATACGGAGACAGCCGTGAGACAGAATAGCGGAGACATTGCGTGACCCGTGCGTGGTATACCACTTGATCGTGTAAGTTAAGATTTTTTCTTTTTTCCAAGGCCTTGCTTGCTTGTATTTGTAATTACATTTTCAAACTCTTGTATTGTAATATTTTTACATGCCATTTTTGTAAAAGGGTTTTGGTCAACCTTCCCATTTTGTATTGAGTAAATGTTTGTTTATTTTTCTTGCTTTATGTGACTCAGTTAAAAGTACTATTCGAGTTATATTTTATTAAACATTAAGTTGATATTTTACCTTCCGATTTCTTGTGTCATTTTTTTTGTTATTCATTGTAAGTCTTTGATTAAATTCAGACTTAAGATAAGTGACACAACTACCTTTTTTTTTCTCTTGTCACGTTCCCCTAGGCAAGCCATTTAAAAGTAGAATTCAATTCGTAATACGTGACAAAAGAAGTTTGAGGGCTTTCGTCCCGGATATTTTTCTGAACCTATTTTCGTCTTACTTGAGTAATTTTGTAAAGGCGAAGTTGACTTTAACAAAAATTTTTTTTGGTTCAAAGAGTCGGAAGTAAAGTATCAATAGTATTGACCAAACTCTCTTAAGGTTTTTTGTTGTACTGATTTTGTACTGTATATTTACATTGTATACATTTTTTTGCTTGTAATAGTTGTTAGTTAGCCATGGATATTCAGGTTTTTCTTGCAAATCCCTCTGTGGAAGAGCTTGATGCTTTTACTAGGAAGGAACTGGTCCTTATTTCTAAACATTTAGGGTTAAAAATAAAATCAAATGCCCTTAAACAAGAAATCAGAGATAACATTGTAATCCATTATGTAGACGAGGAAGTGTTTTCTGAAGACCTTTTAGAAACCCTTAGACCCGATGAGGGTAAATCAGATTTAGAACTTCAGATAAAATTAAAACAAATGGAAATAGAAGCCCAGTTAGCTTTAAAAGAGAAGGAAATTAAACAACAGGCCGCACAAAAAGAATTAGAGCTTGCAGCGGCTAGAGAGCAGAGAGAGCAGAAAGAAATAGAAATGAAATTACAAATAGAGTTAAAAAAAATTAGAGTTAGCTGCTAATGTAAGACCAGATTCTTCCCCTGCCAGTCATACTGCTGAAGCAACAAAATTTTTGAAAATAATTCCACGCTTTAATGAAGCCACAATTGACAATTATTTTCCACAATTTGAACTTGCTGTGAAAAATTTTAATGTACCTGAAACTTTGTGGCCCACTTTGCTGCAAACAGTTTTGACTGGTAGAGCTGCAGAGGTATTTTGTTCTTTGACCATTGAACAACAAAAAGATTATAATGTTGTTAAGGCCTTAATTCTTAAGGCATATGAACTTGTTCCGGAAGCTTACCGAAAGCAGTTCAGGGATTGTCGCAAATCGGATGGCCAAACCCATGTAGAATTCCTGCGGGAAAAGGAGCGACGCTTTGAGAAATGGCTCACTTCCAGGGAAATCGGCACCGACTTTGCAAAATTCAAGAACCTAATGCTGATGGAAGAGTTCAAGAGTTGTGTGCGGCTGGACGTCCGTACGCATATAGCTGATCGTGGCGAGGAAGATGTGCACAAGGCTGCAGTGTTGGCAGACGATTATATAATATCACATCAATTTGCCAAGTATACGACGGATGTCAAGCCAAAACAAGTCAAACAGCCTGAGTCCACTGCTAGCAACTCCATCAAGAACAGCAGTACAAACGACAGAAAACCTACTAGAAGTAAAGCTACTTGTTCCTACTGCAAACGAGAAGGCCATAAATTTGACGATTGCTGGAAATTGAGGAAGAGAAACGAAAAAGCTCCTTCAAAAGTCAGCGCTTGCACAGTACAGTGGTCGGCGAGGTTTACTCCCTCGTCATCAAGTCATATCAAGAATACCTCGACACCACCTGTTTCAAATGTATTGACTGTACAAGACTCTCCGAAAATGTCTCCACGGTGTTCAAATGACTCAACAGCGAGTTCTTCAAATTTATCTTTACGATGTTCCAATGACTCAACCAAGAGTTTTTCAAATACATCAAGCCGATGTTCCAATGACTCAAACAAGAGTTTTTCAAATACATCAAGCCGATGTTCCAATGACTCAAACAAGAGTTTTTCAAATACATCAAGCCGATGTTCCAATGACTCTATCCAGAGTTCCCATAATACATCATCCCGATGTTCCCATGACTCTATCCAGAGTTCCCATAATACATCACCCCGATGTTCCAATGACTCTATCCAGAGTTCCCATAAGACATCACCCCGATGTTCCAATGACTCTATCCAGAGTTCCCATAATACATCATCCCGATGTTCCCATGACTCTATCCAGAGTTCCCATAAGACATCACCCCGATGTTCCAATGAGCATCCTGTTACGAGGCGTAGAGCTTGGATGTATAGATGTGCCTCTACATCTAATCGACATAAAGTCAAATCTCATTACTGGACCGGTTGTTGTAGGTGTCCGACCAACATTACCATTGGAAGGCATCTCGTTGCTGTTAGGCAATGACTTAGCAGGTGGAAAGGTGATAGCCGAACCCATCGTCACTCAAACACCCGACTTATCTGCCACACCCGAGGAAGACCTAGAGTTATATCCAGCGTGTGCAGTAACAAGGGCAATGAGGTTGAAAGCATCTCAAGAAGAGAACGTCATCAAAGCCAACAGTAACCACGATGATGTGGACTTGAGCACCACATTCTTTGCTTCTCTTGAAGAAGAACCAACGCCAAATTCTGAAAAGCCGGCATCAACTCGAAAACAGTTGATTGAGGACCAAAAGAAGGATCCAGAGCTCGCCAAACTCCGAGAAACCGCAATGACATCACAAGAGGCAGAGCTAGCATCAACGTGCTACTACATCCAAGATGATATGCTCTTCAGGAAATGGAAACCTCCAGACGCATCCAACGAAGAAGAATGGAGAATATGCCATCAAATCGTGTTACCAGAAAGATACCGAGCGTACATCATGAATCTGGCTCATGACACACCAATGTCAGGTCATCTCGGCATCCACAAGACATACCACAAGATTATGTCACACTTCTTCTGGCCACGTTTGAAGAAAGATGTCATCCAGTACTGCCGATCCTGTCATGCCTGTCAGATGGTTGGCAAGCCAAATCAAAAGATCCCTGTTGCTCCTCTGAAGCCGATTCCAGCCTTTGAAGAACCTTTCAGCAGAGTACTTATTGACTGTGTTGGTCCTCTCCCAAGGACAAAAGCTGGCAACCAATACCTGTTGACCCTTATGTGTGCTTCAACTCGTTTTCCTGAAGCTATTCCTCTAAGGAACATAAAAGCATCGAACATTGTAAAGGCCTTAATCAAGTTCTTTACACTATTTGGTCTACCAAAGTCCATCCAATCGGACCAAGGAACGAATTTCACGGCCCATCTTTTCAAGCAAGTCATGACTCAGTTGGGCATCAAACACTGCATGTCGAGTGCGTATCATGCCGAGTCGCAAGGCGCTCTTGAGCGATTCCATCAGACCCTCAAGAACATGATCCGAACCTATTGCTTTGAGCACGAAAAAGACTGGGACGAAGGAATCCACATGCTGCTGTTTGCAACCCGTGAATCCGTCCAGGAATCGTTGGGATTCAGCCCTTTTGACTTAGTCTTTGGCCATTCGGTGCGCGGTCCCTTGAAATGTATAAAAGAGACTTTGTTGTCACCAACAGCCACTGAAGGACTTTTAGACTATGTAAGTAAGTTTAAAACTAGACTTTATGATGCTTGTGTTCTGGCCAAAAATAACTTACAAAACACCCAATCCAGCATGAAACGCTGGTATGATAGAAAGGCCCGTGTTAGAGAATTTTCTCCCGGGGATAAGGTGCTTGTATTTTTGCCCATACCAGGTCAACCCTTGCAAGCCAGATATTTTGGTCCCTATGAAATTGAGACCAAAATTAGTGACCTCAATTACACAATCAAAACCCCTGACCGTAGGAAAAAGACTCAGCTATGTCATATAAACATGCTGAAGCCTTATGTATCTCGGCCAGATCACTCAGAGAAGAGTAATTGTGTTTTAAATACAGTCAAAAGTTGTTCAAATAGCCATTTTTCTCCTATTGATGATGATATTGTAAAGGAGAAATTTGGACAATACAAAATACCTAATTCTTTTGTATTACAGAATTTGGATGTAAAACTGTCTCATCTGTCTTCGACAGAAAGGCCAGTTATCATGAAACTCATTAATGAATTTAATGACATTTTTTCTGATGTACCAAAACAGACTAATGTTATAATGCATGATGTAGATGTTGGCGAGGCTACTCCAGTCAAGCAGCATCCTTACAGGGTCAACCCTGAAAAACTTGCCATACTTAGGTCAGAAATCAAGTATATGCTTGAAAATGACCTCATTGAACCAAGTTCCAGTAGCTGGAGCTCCCCATGTGTCTTGATACCTAAACAGGACAAGACTTATCGTTTTTGTACAGACTACCGTAAGGTAAATGCTGTAACAAAGACCGATTCGTTTCCTATCCCTAGGATAGACGATCTCATAGATCGTATTGGTGACGCTAAGTACATCACCAAAATAGACCTACTTTCAGGTTATTGGCAGGTTCCCCTGACTGATAAGGCAAAGGAAATCTCCGCCTTTGTCACCCCTGATGGTCTGTACCAATACAAAGTGATGCCATTTGGCATGAAGAATGCTCCTGCCACTTTCCAGAGAATGATAAATGCCCTGCTTGCTGACATGGAGAATTGCCACGCATACATAGACGATGTAGTAATTTTTAGCCAAGATTTTTCTAGCCATTGTAAACAACTGCATTGTCTTTTTACTAAACTTTTACATGCAAAAATTACTGTAAACCTGAGTAAGAGTGATTTTTGCCAGGCTTCCCTCCAATACTTAGGCCATATTGTAGGACAAGGCCAGGTGAAACCTGTAATGGCCAAAGTAGAAGCTATCCAAGCTTTCCCTATTCCTGCTGATCGGAAACAACTCCGAAGATTTTTGGGAATGTCTGGATATTATAGAAAATTTTGCGAAAATTTTTCTGTCATTGCCAGTCCTTTAACAAACCTCCTGAGAAAGAACGTCCGATTTACTTGGACAGATGAATGTCAGAAAGCCTTTAACCAAATTAAGCAGATATTATCTAGCTCCCCCATTTTGATGGCTCCTGACTTCGGAAAACCTTTAAGGTTAGATATTGACGCCAGTGACACAGGTGTTGGGTCAGTCCTTTACCAAGAAGATAAGTTCCAAGTAGAGCACCCTATTTGTTTCTTTTCCAAGAAATTTAATAGACATCAAAGAAATTATTCTACTGTGGAAAAAGAATGTCTTGGGTTGATTCTTTCTATACAACACTTTGATTTTTATATCAGTGGGTCCAGATGGCCACTGGTTGTATTTACTGACCACAATCCCCTTACATTTATCCACAAAATGTCTGGCAAGAATCAACGACTTCTCAGGAGGAGTTTATTTTTACAAGAGTACAACCTAGATCTTAAACACATAAAAGGCAGCGAAAATGTTATCGCCGATGCCTTATCTAGATTGTAAAAAGTATTTTGATGTATATATTTTTTTTTATATATATCATGATAAATACATTCTGTAATGTAAATATCATTTTTGTAATTATTCTAAAAAGATTTCCATTTCGTGGAAATGTAAACTTTTTATTTTTAGGAGGGAGGTGTTACGTATCTAGGTAACAATGCCTAGATACTATTGTTTTTTTTTCTTGACCTGTAGGTTGTCTGCCCCTTTGTGTAATAAGTTTTTTTTTATTTTATTCTTCAAGAGTCAAGCCACACAGACAGTGACCGGTCCTTGACCTATGTGTGTACCTCTGGTTGAAAGGAGGGTGGTTTTTTTTTTCTTTTCTTCTGTCTCTTTGAAGAGCGTTCTAGATCTGGGTGTTGATGACTTTCTGTTCTAGAAATTACTAGATATCGACGCGTGGTAGATTATATAAAGACCGCTCGCGTAACGTTGACGGACAGACATACGGAGACAGCCGTGAGACAGAATAGCGGAGACATTGCGTGACCCGTGCGTGGTATACCACTTGATCGTGTAAGTTAAGATTTTTTCTTTTTTCCAAGGCCTTGCTTGCTTGTATTTGTAATTACATTTTCAAACTCTTGTATTGTAATATTTTTACATGCCATTTTTGTAAAAGGGTTTTGGTCAACCTTCCCATTTTGTATTGAGTAAATGTTTATTTTTCTTGCTTTATGTGATTCAGTTAAAAGTACTATTCGAGTTATATTTTATTAAACATTAAGTTGATATTTTACCTTCCGATTTCTTGTGTCATTTTTTTTTGTTATTCATTGTAAGTCTTTGATTAAATTCAGACTTAAGATAAGTGACACAACTACCTTTTTTTTTCTCTTGTCACGTTCCCCTAGGCAAGCCATTTAAAAGTAGAATTCAATTCGGAATACGTGACAATGCATACATGCATACATGCATGCATGCATACATACATACATACATATATACATACATACATGCATGCATACATGCATACATGCATGCATACATACATACATACATATATACATACATACATGCATGCATACATGCATACATGCATGCATACATACATACATACATACATACATACATACATACATACATACATACATACATACATACATACATACATACATACATAAATGCATGCATACATACATACATACATACATACATACATACATACATACATACATACAAACATACATACATATATATATATATATATATATATATATCTGATATCATATAATCCTTGTAATAAACTGCTTTAATTGATGTAGGTTTGTGAAGCCGCAAACAGAACTGTATGTTGTCCAGAGTTTATAGATGGTATGTTGTTCTTTTGTACAAATACTTATACTTCTGAATGCTAATAAAAATTCTATTTTATTAATACGTCATTATTATCTATTTTTATTTATACGTATTTATATCTATCTATCTATGTATCTACTGAGTTTAACAAAAATATATATATTTGCTACCTTTCAGTACAGTTGAAGTGTTTTGTAGAAGTGTTTTCATTAAAATTGTCTGTAGAAAAGAATTGGTTAGCAGAGTCTAATGAAATATAGATCTACTTCGCATAAGTAAACATTTGATTTTAAACTGAAAGGGGGCTGTAGAAAGCTGATCTATACCTGCATGCTGTACAGAGTATTTTATACTATATTATCTTAAATATTATCTTATATATCATCGTATATGCTATCTTATTTCTTATCGATCGTTAGGTTATTATGACGCCTATTACAACTTTCCCAAGAAGATTATCAGGAACTATCATGGTATATCAGTAGATCAACCTTTTGTTGGACAAGGCTGCAACGCAAAAGGTAAAAATGCAATAAAAGTAGTTAATGGATCTAGAGCAATGTTTCCCAAACTTTTTCTTTAATGGAACATGTCGCACAGTCTGAGTATTTAGCGGAACACTTTGCTTATTTTTTTTAGAGAGGTTGATTCACGTGACGGCCTAATAGTTGATTATTCCAGTAGTTATTGGAACACCTATAGTATTCAGGCATTGCGGAACGATAGGTATCTGCAGGACACAGTTTGGGAATCATCTATTTAGAGGTTACTTGTAGAAGTTACTGTAGCACTTTACCCAGTAGTTTAGCTTGAATGGGGTAGGAGTGGGAAGAATTTGAAAACCCCCCGGGCCCCCACTTTACGGGGGGCCCCAAGTGAATGTTTTTTAACATTAAAAATAAATTAGATATTACGCCCCCAAACGATGGAAATTCCTAGCTACGCCCCTGACTGTGCCTTGATTGAAGTATAACATTCTAATTTCCAATTACAAGTTTACAAAAGTTCATTTTAGGTGCCCATATGAGTGTTTTTTTTTTTTACATTAAATATTAAATATTGCATAAATGCAGGGGCCCCAAAAGAGGTCAAGCCCCCCCCCAGGCCCCCAAATTATGTCAACTTCCTATCTACGCCCCTGGTTGAACGAAGTTTTTTCTGAACCCTATTAACTAGTGTGTCATGTGGCCATAACAGAGACCAACCGCCTTTACTTCCCCATCGTATATCAGTTCCTGAAAACCCCGATGTTCAAAACACCAGTCTTCACCGCGATTCAAACTCGGGATCATCAGGTTCGGAAGCCACGTGCTGTACCACTCAGCCACCACACCCCATCCCATAAGATGCATCTATATATTTATGGTTAGTTTACTTATAGAAACAAAGAATCCAGCTCCACTGTTTGTGTAAGATATTTATTAGTATCATTTTCAATCAAAATCAACAGGTTTTGTAAATGTGAAGTCTTGTGTTAACAGTCAAAAGTATATTATCATCTCAAATGTGACTCTTAGTATAATGTGACTGTTCCATTTAGGCAAAATTCCTCAACCTAAAATAGAAATCTAATATTTTATTCTTGTATTCATTACTTAGATGATGAATAATGCTGGGCATATACATAAATATATATACACAATGTTTATATATTAGGTACTCTCAAACTGACAATACAGCATTATGTAGCTACACAGAGGAGGTTTCTTATTGATATACTCTTCAGCAAGCCGGAAGGAATGGTCCTCAATCTGGGAGACTCAAGCAGTAACAATGGCTTCGGTAAGATATTTTGTCAGCTACACTTTGACATAACTCTTGTAAAATGACGCGGGGCATATGTCTGGTACCAAGAGGAATGATATGACTTAATACAGCCGAAGACAGCAAAACGAGGATTCAAATCTGCCCCCTTCAGACAATGTCATTGTCTGCATATATCCTCCTTCAGTCGTGAAGCGACTATAGATATTTTCGTGGAAATGAGATGAATGCCAGGGCATTATTTATGGTCAGAACGACGTTGCCCACGCAACAATTCCCCCATTTCCACACAGCTAATTTATCCAAAAGAAAAGCAAGTGCCGATACAGTTTGGGGTCAGCGGCATCGCAGAATCTGCAAGTGCTGCAGTCTGCTAAGGGTGAAAACATATCTGAATGACTTGAAGGCCAGGAGTTGGACCTGAACAAAATAAACTCCCCACAACTCCCCCTTTGCAGACACTGCGCCCACCCAAGTCTAATCAAAGTATTCGTAGCCACGCGAATTTCGCAATATTCTTTGATTCACCTTCTTTACCTTCACCTATACTTTAGTCTGTTTGACCGATGGGGCACCGTACATGATCTGTCGGTCATCTTTCTCCATTTCTCTCTGACTTTCGCCTTAGCTAGAAACTCTTGCAATGATGGGTCAGTCCATTCTTTGATGTTGTCTACCCATGGCTTCTCTTGTCTTTTTATTCCTGATAATATTGCCTGAATGAAGATCTTTGTGAGTCCCCATGGCCTCTTGTGGTGTTCCAAACTTTCAACAGACTAAGGAATATGTGAAGTTGAAATCCATAACATAGTCAGTTTTACTGTAAACCCATTCCTCAACTGATTTTCTACAGTACTTCACAACTTACTATTAAAACTCATGTACAGTGAAGTCATGCTTGTTTTTTTTCTCAGGTGGCGACGATGGTACTCAGAGCAACGATGCTGAGATACAATTCTATGAAAACCAGATAGAGGGCTATGCCAATGAAAAGTACGGCAATATCTTGGCTTTCACCATGCCTGATGCGCCAACGTAAGAAATAAACTTTTATAGTGTAATACTTTTACAAAGCTTATATCAATTCACCCTGTCTATCGGGTAAAAAAATCGAACACTTTATTTCTCCGCGTCCATTCTCGGATCTATTCGAGACTTTAAACAATTACTTATTGTACCTAACAAAATATGAATCAGTTAAAACAATTAACTAATTAGCCAATTAATATCGGTCATTAATTATTTAGATATTAAAAAAGGAAAATTACTTCTACATTATTGAGATATATAGTTATAGATATGGAGTTCTTCCCATTAGATAAGTTTGTGTTTTTTTTTAGTTCGACGCATCTTAGTTTTAAAAGATGATTAATAAGAAGACATTGTTGTTACTATTTTTAAAAATGTTTCTCCTGATAATGCGCAACATTTAAAAATGTATAAACAATTTTATACTGGCATTATGTGGATTAAGTGAATGACGATATATTATTGTTTTGTATAATCAATATAAAATAAGAAAATATATCAATAATAATAATAATAATAACGCGCTGCTGCTCATCGATAAAAAAGAAAAAGCCGCTACCATTATTGACATCGCCGTACCATTACCTCATAATTTTAAAAAAAAAACTGAGCTGGAAAAACAACGAAAATATGGAAACCTAGGCTTGGAGATTAAGAGTTAATGGAAATTATCTAAAATAACAATATACCCCATTGTTATATCAACCGAGGGGATAATTACAACTGACCTCACAGATACCTTTAAGGCCCTTGGCACTCGTAAGGAATTTTGCCTGTCAAAATGCGGTACTGCTGCAGACCTGCCACATCACCAGAAAATTCCTCGGTGGAAACTAATAAAGGGACTACGATGAATTTTGTTTCCCTTTAACGAAACTGGACCCTGGCTGCGGCAGAGAATCAATACTCGTTCTTTTCTAATTAATAATAATTATTATTATTACTAGTTACTGACAAATGCCGATAGTGTGGAATTGATTTAAACAACAATACAACTTGATCTAATTATTATATAACTTTTTGACAACAATACAACTACATACTCTTGGCTGGGCTTGTGTGTCATAAGTCAATAACCATAAAACAAAAACTGCTTAATCTAGATATATCCTCCTCCCTCTGTTGCTAAACTGCTACGGATAATCTCCTAGATATGAGATGAATGCCTGAGCATTCGCTACTGTCGGAATGATTTCAGCACGCACAGCAGTTCCCCATGAAGCTGATCTATCAATGACAAGGGTGATACAGTTTGGGAAAACTTTGGGGTCAGCAGGATAGCAGGCACTACCAAGGTGCAGCAATGGGGGTCGCAGACTCCTGATTTTTCCTCAGGGCTGACTCATGAAGGCAGCGGAGGTTTGAATTCAGAGTTTTCCTTTTCCTATATGTGTTACCACTGTTAGGCGCTTCCATGGTGTCTAATGCAGATAAACAAAACGGGGATAGTAAAAAAAAGTAAAGTTCCCCTTTCAGGCCTTGTAGTCTATAGGGCAGATGGTGTAAAGGTCGTCTGTTTCTGTTTCGGGGGTAACACTCAACGAACTCCAATAAGACCGAACAATCAATATATATTAGTCGACGCTGATACTGAACAATACGTTTAATAGCTATGAAGGTAACCGTCGAATGTCAGCTAAATCTCTACTTTTATAACAAGCTTCCTATCTCTAAGGCCTCCCTAAGGTAGTTTGTTTACATTGGCTGATATTTCGCTCTGCCTAAAACCTAGTCTTGTTTGTACTAGTCACGCCATTGTCTCTAAGTTAAAACTTCCCCTCTTTCTGAAACAAATAACTTATTCCTTATTCGTGCTGTAACACCAGTCAACTCTTACGAACCCCCCCCCCCTCCCCGAAACGTTCTAGTTTAGGCGCCATTTACTTGCTTTTTTTCCCTTTCTTCTGTTAGTGCTAACAGTTTTCCCCACATAAACTCTATAACTTTATGGCAATATATTTTCTAGAATGTAAACAATAAACATTTCTGCTCACGATTCCAGGTATAGATTGACGATGCTGGTAGCTGATGGCCACGTGACTATGATCCCAGACTGCAACGCCACGGCCTTGAACTACTTCACTGGCGACGACCTGTTCCAGCTGAATGGTCACGATGACATGACAGGGCCTGTCAACTATGATCTTTACCTCGCAGTCAACCAAAACATTGGGACCCCCAAAATTTTGGGATCAGGGGTCTGCGCAGTTGGGATAAAATACATTACCGAATTTTAATTGGTTAGTTAAATAGAAAAATATTAATGAAATCTAAAGCCAATGCAAACTTATAAGCTAAAAAGAATTAATTTCGGAATGTGATTTTGTTAAACTGTGAATTTTGCTTCTGCGCTAATTAAAGAATTTATATAAAGCCAGTTTGTGTTGTTTTGTTTTGTCATATCTTGTATTTGTCAAGTCAAAGGTACTGGCCTTGTCTACGCTCGACGTGGCAAATTATGTAGGTGGCAGCTGGGGTTGTGTAGCCACGTGAAATAATGCATTCCTTATTAACTCTTTCTCTCCTAACTAACGATACCAACGTTGATTCTACCAGAATGTGGTCAATAATTACAGAGAGAAAGAGTTAATTATATAAAGTCAAGAGTATCCCTCTCTGATTTCAATATACATGAACATATGATTGTGGATGAAGTGCGAGGTGGAAAGTACTCTGAAGACGTCTTCCAATGCTTCTACAACGCAGGTACAGAATTAGTGTGTATGTGTACACAAAAATGGTGTGCAGATGGAGTTGTTCTAATTTGTACACTAAGATAGGAGTGCTGAAAGGTGGGCAGGTAACAAAGGTTTCCCACCCCGAATGAGCTTGTGCCCATTTTTTTTTTTATTCTTTGACTAATATGAATGGCTGCCTGATCGTGTGGTATGCGCTCTGGACTGTCGTTTATGGTCTAGGCCAGTCTATGGTTCAAGCCTTGTCAGCCGCCATCCCCCTTCGTCCTGCGGGAGGTTTGGGCTAGGTTGTAATTATATTCCAGCACATCCCTAACACGTAAAAAATAAGGAAGGATTTGAACCGGAGTCCATGAATGAGAGATGACTATTCACCGACACCCTCTGTACTGAGGCCACCAATCAACAAGATGATCATTTAATTAAATCCCCGCCCAGGTTCCCCTGGCCCATTCCCAACTAGACTTAAAAAAGCAGTCACTGCAAGCATACAGCGTAGGGCGAGGTTATAGCGGATCCTGCTTTCATCTTTCCCACATGCAATGCTTGGTCGTTAAGGAAGCTCAATTGAGGAAATGTTTAAATCTCAGTTAGTTCTAACAAACATTTCCATGAGGGCGGCACAATGAGGCCTGGTGTGTACCCTCAACATCAACGACCCTAGTGACATTAGAGAATGGAATGGGTTACCTGAATCCACCAGGAAAACTAACATGCATGACTAGATTGACACATGAAATGGGTTGGACGTAATTATCTTCTCTGTTGAAGAAACGTCTGTAATCTATAAGAGGACCAGAAGTTAAAGCGCCAACTTCCTTTTAACTGACATAGAAAAGATCACCTGACAGCAGGTTTCCTCCAAGCCAGACAGTTGGAAATTTGATACAGATGTCGCAAGATACAAATTTGAGACCATGACATCTACTGACGAGGACAGACCTAGTCGGAGAAAAGACACATTGAAATGAGTACCTACCGATAACAATAACATCTGCGCTGTATGTGAAGATCAATAGCCCGTAGCCAAGTTACATGTCTGTATGACGCGGCGACGAGCTATTGGTCAATGCTGATCACAGGTTTCGACCTCTTAGGTCAGTGCTGAGGCCTTCAGTAACGAATTCTCTCGGTAGATCACAACGAGGCTTGTGTTATCACGTGAAATACTACACTCCTCAATCTCCGGACTCGAAGACATGCCTTATTATTACTATTATCAATAATATTCAACTGAGCGAGGTTTGGTCATCTAGTACTTATTATTATAATTGGAGAAAGACTGGTACTAGATAATTACATGCTCCAAGCATCACGACTGTCCATAAATATTAATTACACATGGAAAACTTTAGAGGGGAAACAAACAGATAGAACAAAATTATATAAACTAGCAGCAGGCGGAAACAATTTTATAGTGAATAAATAGAAGTAGAATCGAGGCCAGCTCAGATCATTACTAGACTTACAGCCCTTATTGGCCACCAACACACAGGTTTTATTGGCCATCAGCCTGACGTCCTTAGTGGCCATCAAACCAGTCCTTACTGATCATCAACCCACAGTCTTTATTGGCCATCAACTCACAGTCCTTATTGGCCATCAACGCACAGTTTGCCATCAACCCACAGTCTTTATTGACCATCAATCACAGTACTTAGTGGCCACAAAAATACAGCCCTTATTGGCCATCGAACCACAGTTCTTATTGACCATCAACATACAGTCTTTATTGACAATCAACCAACAGTCTTTACTGTCCATGAACCCAGAGACAGGCCATCATAAGGCCACGACTTAATGCGTAGTGTTTAGATAGAAGGAAGTAATAATATAACTATAAATTGTGAAATGTTCAAGTGTATCTAGTTACACGAGATACTTCTGATTTACCGATAATATGAACTTTTGTTTTAAACCACTAAATATGAACTAATTTGGCCTTCTCTCAGGTTGAAAATCTAAATTTTGAAATCATCACAGGATGGAAATCCACGAGTTCTTGTAATATCTATCTGGGATCATATAAAAGATTATTATTGCCAATGTCATATCGTAATATATATATATAATCATGCGAATCTTGGTCGCTAACTGCAGATCTCGAGAAAATGATCATAGCAATGGAACTTAAATTCTACAAAAAGATCTTAGGTGTCACTTAAGACCGCATCACAAATGAAGTGATAAGAAACAAGATTAATACAGCTATTGGACCTCACGATGACCAGGATGAATGAAAAGGTCATTTTTAATCCCCATCTTCCAAATTATCAAAATCGTATCAAAATCTTCCTCAGTGCCAAGCAAACTTCTAGTCAATCATATTTTGCAGAATAGCAATCTTTGTACTGTTCTAAAAGTTTGCCCCATAGCACTGGGATTGAACAAGTTTGGCTTCGATCAACGTATTAAGCAGCTAAGAATTCACCATCATTTGGAACACGGGGGTTTGACCTCTTTGGGGGCCCTTGCATTTTGCGTAATATTTAGTATTTAATGTAAAATAGAAACACTTTTTTGGGGGCGCCCCTCAAGTGGTGGCCCGGTGGGATTTTCAAATTCACCCCCCTCCCTCTCCCACCCTAGATACGCCTCTGTGTTATTAAGTAGTTTTTAAGATAAAATAAAAAGCAGAATGTTCACAGCTATGTAAAAAAAAAAAAACTCCAAACACAACGCTTTTGTAACAGTGTATTAAAGACTGAAAACTTGTGGTATTTTAAGTCTAAGGAGATGATCGTTTCCCTTTGCAACATTTTGTGTGACTAAAGAGGCCAATCCTTCATACACAGCTGCGGTCACGGATTGGGCATATGTAATCAGCAGGCGCCATTGCATTTTCACCCATCTTTCTACTACTGTTGAGTATGGCATCTGCAATCCGGGACGCTTCCTTTATGCTGACTCTCAATGTGGATCTATCCAGTGCCACTGAAAGCAAGCAAGCATTTAGTCCCATGAGGTAACTCTTCATGATTGGCCTGTGGAGTTCAGTCGAGGCCAACCGTTAAAGAAGCCTGGAACACTGACCTGCGACGTAGACACATGTAGGCAGTTTAGACCAATAGCTTGTTGCCACGTCACAGGTCCAACGTCACGATAGATATTTAGAAGTTTTCTCCGTGTACTACAGTGGCGTAGTTGGGCATTTGGGAGTCTTGGGGGCTTGGCTCTCTTGACGTACCCCTTCATTATGACATTCGACATCATGACATGAGATAATGCACTTAATAAATATATACATCTAATGTGCGCAATAAATGCAACATGGTCACTTATTGACATAACAAAATGAATACCAAGGTAACATGAATATAAAATGTAAAAAAAATGTGGACACTAAGTTTAGGGGGGGGGCCCTCAAGTGGGGGACTGGGGGATTTTCTAATTTGGACCTCCCTTCCCTCACTCTAGCTACGCCACTGATCTACTACTAAAAATGATATTAAAATTTAAGTAATAGGTGTTTTTTTGCTTCCACATAGGCATAATCACTGACATAGACATTAGTCATACATGTACTGCTCCAGCGCAAAGTTCTTAACATTTGCAAATATTAAAGGGGCGTTACAGGCTAAACATGTTGATTACTAATCGTATCACTTATTGATTGATAAATATATAAGGTACATTTAGCGAGATATAGGAATTTATACTAATATGTAGCAATTGTATATTAACATTATTTATGTTTAAAAAGAAAGTAAATATTTAACTTTTAAATTTTCTAAATACACTTTGTTTCTACAATTTACATTTGTTTGCACGATGGCAATATTATTATAAATGCAGTATGAGAATATTTTGTTTAAAATTATAAGCAGTAGGATATAGATTGTATAAATATGTTTCTTGTCGATAATTCTGCATTTCATTTAAAACTGGGTTTCGTATTATTTCTCTTTGTTTGTGTTATGCTCGACCTTGTTATTGTATTATATTTACATGTAGAAGTTTGATATTTCTTGTTTCTTTCTAAGTGATATATATTATATATATATATATATAATAATAATAATCTTTATATTTATTTATAATCTATAATCTTTGTACCAGTGGTTCCCAAACTTCTGTTACCCATGGACAGAACATTCTCCTCTTCCCAAGTTTTGTATGCACAGAAAAAGTTTTCCTACAAACGCAGATGTTACGCTTTTGTGATTAAATTAAATTGGTTTGTGTTTAATTTCAAATAGTAAATAAAAAGGTAAAGTTTTCCTTTTCAGACCATGCGGGTCTATAGGGCTGCTTAAGGTAGATGATGTTAAAGTCATCTGTTTCTTTGGCCAACGGTTAACGAGCATGGTGTCATATGGCCACTATAATGACGAAACGCCTTTACTTTCCCTAACTAAAGTCAGGTACCCATAAGAGTTGGGTGGACTCACGAACGCCCTAAAAATCCAAAAATTCAAAATCCTAGTCGTCACTGAGATTCTATCCCAGGACCCCAGGTTCGTAAGCGATGCGCTTAACCACTCAGCCACCGCGCCCCTTTTAGTTTCAAATACGTTTCGTTAAATTAGACAAATAAATCATTCCTATAGGCTAAGAAGACTGTAGAAGTCCCTCTAAGTGTCTAAACTGTCTGGCATTTGTGAGAACGACGCTCATTGTTGTGCGGTCTTGCTATATAAGTCCATGATGGAGTGCAGAGATCTTTGGTGAAAATGTTCAAGTAATGTCTGTATTATATAAGATAAGATAAGACGTTTTAGTTGCTTTCTTTATAGTAACCACGTTTTAGTCGTAGACCACTACACCTATCTTTGGAATGAAATAATAATAATAATAATGGCAATCTCTTCGATTCCGCAGCGGGCCGGTAAACACAGTCCTTCTCATGACTATGCAAACCCAGTAGTCATGTGTTGTCATCGACTTTGACCTTCTATGCAAAAAATTGATGTCCATCATAGAGTGCAGAGATCTTTGGTGAAAATGTTCAAGTAATGTCTGTATTATATAAGATAAGATAAGACGTTTTAGTTGCTTTCTTTATAGTAACCACGTTTTAGTCGAAGACCACTACACCTATATTTGGAATCTAATAATAATAATAATAATAATGGCAATCTCTTCGATAACATGCGCACTGTACAAATACAGTGTTTCACATGACTATGCAAATCCAGTTGACATATGTTGTCATCGACTATGCGCTTGTAATCAAAACTTTGAAGACGATTGGGTGAGTAGAAAGAAAATGCAGAACAATCGATTGAGAAAACCTAAACACACAAGAAACAAATCGAGTCAACATAAACGTTGTGTATCATCTAATAAGATGCATTCGTTTAATCGAGTCAACATAAACGTTGTGTATCATCTAATAGGATGCATTCGTTTGCTTCTACCATGGTAAAGGGATGATATTACAGAAGATAGATCGATTAGTGTGATGCATTGCAAAAGAAAAAAAAAAAATGGGGCAAGATTTGCTTCTTTGGTTTTGGTTTCACTAACTTCGCCCTCTCTTATACAGTGACCTATTTATCTAATGGTGCGTTCTCTCATTTCTGCTTTCTCAGTTGACTTTAATTAATCTTTGCTGGCGGACACATTGTTTTATGTCTACAAGTAAGAATTAGAAGAAATGGGGGAAATCGTTAGATCAGATACTTCTTGATAAATATTATAGTAACATGATTAAGAAACAAGCAAAAAAAAAAGATTTTCTTAGGGGAAGAACTCCCAACTTACTACTATACCTCTCAATACTAAAGAAGTTATTTCCCTTGTTCGATGTCAATTTAATTAATTTTCAACAATAAATTAACTAATTGGTTAAATGTTTCATTGACGTATGTTTTGTTCGGTCCAAAAAAAAATCTTTCAAGTTTCAAGATCTAAGAAATAACGAGCGCAGTTATCTAAGGGGGCAAACCCACTCTTATTTAGTCACATCTGTGAATACTAGAGGATTAACTTTCCTTGTTGATATTTAACAAAATAGTTGGTTACCAGTAATTCATTGACTAATTGGTAAACGTTTTTATTGATTCATGTATATCAACACATTCTGTTTGTCTGTCTGTCTGGTAAAAAGTTTGTACACGTTATTTCTCTCACACCCAATCTCGGATAAAGCTAAAATTTTGCACATTTATTTCTTTTACCTGTGTTAAGAATAAATAAAGACATATTAACCAATTCGTTAGTTAACTATTGGTAATTAATTATTTTGTTTAATATCTCAAACAAGAGAAAGAAATCGTACATGACTGAAGTGGTGGTATAAGTTGAATTAGTCCCCTTGACGACACTGCGTGAACATTTTTTTAAAACATTTAAAAATCGATAACGTAAACATTCACATAACCCTTTCCCAACTGGTCCAGACAAGTGATAGGATAATAGCGCACCGAGAAAGCTAAAAGCTAAACAAAGACAACTGGTCAAACTATTTTTAATAGCACTGATGCATTATGTCTATGTTTATCCTGCTAATCACATGATTGATCCAAACTAATTGATACAATTACTTTTAATATCAGCTTTATTTTTTTTTAAAGTATTTTTTTATGTTTCTCTTGTTTTATATCTAAATATATGTAATGGATTTTTTCTATGTTTATTTTATATTTTTTGTCGTTCTCCACGTGTAACCAAGTCAGTTAAAGTGCATTCTCCCGGGGGCAATGTTTCTCGGTTGACTTTTGTCATAAGTTTTGTATTTGTTCTCGTCTCGAAGCTACTTCTGTCTTCAGTCCTACATTAGAAAAAGTGGGTCGAATCATTGGATAGAACAAAAGACAAAAGCTACTTCGCTAGTCAAAAGTTATGGTAATGAATAGCCTGTAGAAAGAAAATGTGAAGCTCTCCAAACAGTATCGAGTGGAATCCCTCGTGTGATGATTCATTGATCAAAATCTAAAGACATGTTCTATAGACCATGAAGTCTAGCCTAGGTTTTATTCTTTTATCTAATTCCTTTAAGAACGAATGGGTACATCCGTATTGTACACATAAAAGAAAATAGTTAAGCCAATTTTAAAAAAAATCAGATCAACTTGTTTTAAACAAAAGATCTTGACATCTTGATCCTTAAAGAAGAAGTTTCAATAGAATTCACTGCTCGCCAACATTCAACTTATCTGAACAAATGTATGCGGTGAATGAATATCGGATACAAACATAATAATAATAAATGTAGGACCTTTCTGACTGCGTTCCATGGGGCAGGTGATATAAACGTCATGTTTCTGTGGCCTTGGTTAACGAGGGTTTCATGTAGCCAGTACACAGACCTACCGCCCTTTACTTTTTCTCAACTAATGTTAAGTACCCACTGGAGTTCTGTACTCTCAGAGGTGTCCCTTAAAGTCCCGAAATTAAAAATCTAATTCTTTACTGAGATTCGAACCCAAGCCCCCTCAGTTCAAAATCCGGCTCTTTACCAATCAGCCACCACGCTCACTTATAGTAATATAAGCATATTAACTCTTTCTCTCCTAATCGACGATCCCATCGTTGATTTGACCTCATTAAATTAAATTAATATTTATATTGTAATTATTATTATTTTGTAAACTTGACTTTGTGTTATATAAAAAGAGCATGCATTCCCCTTTTATTCTATACCAAATACATTTTCTGATAACAAACAACAAAGTTATTGAAGCTTAATTATAACAGGGTAGTGAAATAGTAATGAGCTAAAAGAAAAACTTCTTCGAAGCGTGAAAAAAAATATCGGAAAGAAAGAGTTAAAAAGTAATATTCAAATAAACCTTTTCAGATAAAACTTTCTGGTCACGTTTACGTCTCTTTTTTTAAATTAAAGTTTAAAGTGTAGATTTACATAAATGTTATGGTAGATTTACATAAATGTTATGGTAGATTTACATAAATGTTATGGTAGATTTACATAAATGTTATGGTAGATTTACATAAATGTTATGGTAGATTTACATAAATGTTATGGTAGATTTACATAAATGTTATGGTCGATTTACATAAATGTTATGGTAGATTTACATAAATGTTATGGTAGATTTACATAAATGTTATGGTCGATTTACATAAATGTTATGGTAGATTTACATAAATGTTATGGTAGATTTACATAGATGTTATGGTAGATTTACATAAATGTTATGGTAGATTTACATAAATGTTATGACAGATTTACATAAATGTTATGGTAGATTTACATAAATGTTATAGTAGATTTACATAAATGTTATGGTAGATTTTCAATGTAGCATAGTGTCAATAAAAAACGTATGCTTAAGCACTGTGGACAGCATAGTAGACTTAATATATCTAATATATCCTTAATAACACTAGAGCATATTAAAGTACAAATTGTTACTACGGCCGTCTAAAATCAGTAGGTCGCTTCAACTAAGAGTGAGAAAAAAAAACCTGATAAATTTTCATTAACTTAAAGAAATAAGTAAGGATAACTTTTTTTTGTAAGATCAATTACTTCGTCCTCAATAACATTTGAAATATAATTGAAAAAAACAAAACAAGCAAAACTAAAACTTAAGAAACAAAAACAAAGCTTTTATTGTGTATCAATTAGTTTGGATCAGTCATGTAACTAAATTTGTTATAGATCTAGACTAACAATAATAAATGTGTATGCTTAGAAATATTTTTTTTACGAATTGTTTTAGTTTAGCGTGATTACATGCTTTTAGCTCTCACTACGCTATGTTCCTATCACTTGTCTGGACCAGTTGGAAAGGGGCAGGAGGAGAAAGAAAGGGGTATCTGGGTGATCGCTTTTTTAATTTATTTTTTTTAAAGGGGGAACGATCTGAATTCGAACATGTGGGCTAAAGCCTTCTTAGGCTTCTGAAGCCAACGTGGTAAATACTAACTACTCTGCTAGCGAATAGTCTAGTTTGAACATGGAAGAGTGTATAGTTATCTATTGTTCCTATTTCATGTTTGAGTTCACTAAGCCTCAGACGACGATTTATAAAGGGGACTATTTCAGCTTATACCATCGCTTCAGTCAAATATAACTTCTTTCTCATGTTCGAGATAGAAAACAAATACTTATTTACTAATAGTTAATTAATTAATTGGCTATTTTTAAAAATTGATTCTTGTATTGTCAGATTAAAGAAATAACTGTGCAAAGTTTCAGCTTGATCTGAGTTTGGGTGTGGGAGAAATAATGTGTACAAGACAGACAGACAGACAGAGTATAAAAGTAGAAGCATAAAAAGTAAACATTTTTATCCAGCCTAAGCACATAGCACAATGGATGGCGGCCTGGTCGTTTGGTATTTGTGTTTGACTGTCGGTCAGTCACCTCGATGGTCCGGTGTTCAGAACCTGCTCGCTGTCATCTACCGTTGTCCTGAGGGATGTTTGGACTAGGATGTCAATTTTATCAACTCCGTAGGAACATTCGAAACATGAAAAGCATTTTACAAACAGAACGTCAAGATCCAAGCCTCTTACCAACAAGGTGGCCACTGCTTTTAGGTCTTATTTATGAAGTCCTGACGACATGTTAGACAAGAACGTCTCTGTGGGCTTTTGTCCTCATTTAGCCTCGATGTTATTGCTGCCTTTATGGAAATTGTTTATTTTGTCTAAGCACAAGTTCTACAAACCTCCTTCAACCGTAGGTCACAACTTCGTTTTTGGTGACTCGGACTTCGTTATTTTTTACTCGGACTTAAGGTCTGACTCCTAATGTCCGTCTCATACAATGCTGCTTACATTGCTGAGCCACATTTAGCCACCTTTCGATCATACATATGCTTTTCACGGAGGACAGTCAATTTTACGCGTTCGTTTAATCACCTTCACCTATCCCCCAATCTGTTCGATCGTTGGGGCACCACACAAGATTTGTCAACCGTCTTTCTCCATTCCTCTGTCTTTCGCCTAGGATAGAACCTCTTTGAATGACAAGTTCTTCCATTCTTTTATGCTGTCTTCCCATTGCTTTCTTAGTCTGCATCTTCTTTTTTTTCTGGGTACAGTTCCCAGAAGGAAGGTCTTGTCAAGTTATAGTTTACGATGTTGTTGGTTTTTTTTTACAATACTTAGCAGGTCATTGTGGGGTCCAATCACTGTAGTAACCTTGTCTCTAATCTCTTTGTGACGCGGTCTCTAAATGTGATACTCAGGATCGTTTAATACTACCAGGTAACTAACAAGAAATAATAAATTTTTTTTGTTAAGAGATTCATTTCACGGATTTCTCTACAACCATTTAGAATCTTGAACCAGGTCAGAAGAAACTACGATGAAACATTACAGACGTTAGCTGTTTAAGAGACATTTGTAAACCAGAACTTATGTAAAATGTCAAGTTCAGTCTTTTTCATATATAGATAAGTTATTAAACGCGCCTCCCTCTCCCGAGATTTTATATTCGGCTAGATAATCGTAGGCTTTGATAATATTAATAACTAGCTACTGTAGTTAGCCTAGATCCTGAAGGCTCTATGACACAGAATTGAATTTTGGTACTTACAATACAGGGGCGCGTTGGCTGAGTTGTTAAGCACTTGGCTTCCAAACTTGGACACTAGAGACTTGGGATTTTGAATTTCGGGATTTTTAGGGCGCCCCTGAGTCCACCCAACTCTAATGGGTACCTGACTTTTGTAGGGAAAAGTAAAGGCGGTTGGTCGTTGTGCTGGCTACATGACACCCTGCTCGTTAACTGTTGGCCGAAGAAACATGTGACCTTAACATCATCTGCCCTATACATCACATAGTCTGAAAAGGAACTTAACTTTTTACAATACAAAACAAATGACTTCCCAGGACATAGATAAATTGAGTCAAAACAATCTAAGTCTTCACATACTATGAAAATACACAAAGAATTAAGTGTTATTTATAAACAGAAAAATATGAAAATTTTGGATCCTTACGTAAACCAATAAAAGTTAATAGTAATCAAAGAAATAGCCATAAAAGTTTGTTGTATAGTTAGAGTTCTTAAGTTTTCTCTTTCGAAACCCAATAGCTGCCAATTGTCCTAATCTAGTTCAAAAAGAGATGACACCTTTATAGATCACGGAACATGCAAGAAATAGAGCAGTCCATAGAAATCTACATGCTTTTAAATTGTGGTCTTTTAATGTGTTTTTTTTTCCTCGTCGTGGAATTTGTTATTTGTTTTCTAATGTACTTTAGGTTTGAATACTATTAAAAAATAAGCCTTCGTGTTTTCTAGAACCCAGACGACATATCACGCAGAAAAGTCTGTTTTTTAATATATCAATTATCAATACATATTTTAAATCGTACGATATCGTTTACAATAGAGTTACGGTCGCTGAACTTGTTGACAATGTCTAGGCGTAGCTGTAGACCACATGACGTATTCAAGAGTCGCAGAAATGTGACATGTCTACGTGACAGACGTCAGAGCCACCAGAAATATGATGTACATATATAAAGTTTAGTAGATGACATGTCTCAGAAACTGATTCCTTTTCTAGACATCATTATGGCGGGAAGGATGCACGCAAGATGGCTGCTGGTGCTGGTTCACTTTGCAATGTTGTGTCTGGTACAACTGAAACAATTTTTTATTGTAGAGTCTCTTCTGTTCCATCATTAGATATTTGGGAAACTTTTGGATTAACTAGAAATTTGTGATTTTGTAGGCATATATCTTAACGATAGAAAGATAGATAGATAGATAGATAGATAGATAGATAGATAGATAGATAGATAGATAGATAGATAGGTAGATAGATAGATAGATAGATAGATAGATAGATAGATAGATAGATAGATAGATAGATAGATAGATAGATAGTTGGGCGGGCGGGCGGACGGACGGACAATTAGACAGAGAATAGAGAGAAAGATATACAGAAAGAGAAAAAAACGAGAGACAAGAAGAGGGGCGAGAAAGAGAACAGCAGGCAGGAGGGAGGGTAAAGAAAGAGAAGAGAGAGAAACTTCGATTTTTAAAAATATTTTTATATTATTTTTTTTTTGTTGGTTAAAATAAATGACAAAAATACATACAATTCTAGCAAATATAATTAAAGTGCATGTAGCTCATTACCTGGCCTTGTTATGTTCTCTTTATAGGTCATTATAGAGAGTCAATTTAAATGTTGGCTGGAATTGAATCCAGGTAAGTGAAATCATCAAGAGTCTATTATTTTGCATCGCATCCAAAGATTGAAAATACTTTTGCTTGAAGCATAAAGAATTCATTTCTCATATACGTATACATAATACATATAAGTCTATTTTTAACCCTTAAGATCCCTTAACATCCCTTAACCCTTAACATCAAAATTGTAATTGTAAAACAACTCAGCACTTTAAGGGTTAAACTCTAAAAGATACATATTTTTGAAAATAAAGAATCTGTGAAAAACAATAAAACATTCAGTGAAGACTACGAGGGAAACTTCGTTTATAAGGTTCATAGCGATAAAGACAAATTATAAAGTATAGATGGAGCGTATATCCCTTAAATTCCTTCGCTTGGGGAGTCGTCGCGGGGTTTAATTGCAGAAGGTATGTAGCTGGGTGTGAGTGTCAATGAAAGAGTTCAGCAATGTGTTCCTTCCTTCTGCTCACGTTTTTCATTGACCTTCCTCTAGCCAAGGACATTCCCTGTCTACGAAACACTTTGTTGGTGTAGGCCTACACTTTTAGGATTGATTGATCCAGCTTTTTTAATTAGCCTTCAACCTTCCCACGTAGGCCTACACACATTTATGTGGAAGCGCCCTTGCTTTGCTTATATCTGGATAGGATTTCATTTTATCTTTATTCATGTACATTTTTAATAGGCTGGTTTATATATCTACCTTTTTAACTATTGAGTCTTTCGAGTATCCGTGTTCATTCAGCCTTACGTCTAGGGATAAATATTAGCCTATATGTATTTAATCAGTTTGATGCTGAACAGTTTCAAAATATAATCTAATTGGTTGACAGTTTGTAGAAATAACTTTTTTTCACCATTTGCTTCTAAGAATATTGTATAGTTTTCATTTAGATCTTTTTGTTTTATTGAAAATATTGATAGCCACTAATGATAGTTGAGTGAATTTTATTTAAATCTAATGAAAAAAAAATGTCCGAGATAAATTATATCAGCAATACAAAAATATATTTCACTCATATTGCTCTTTCAAATTGTAACTATATATTATATCCAAACATATTGAAAATATAGTATAGATTATGACCTGTTTTTATCATATATATCAAAACTCTTAAATTCATAAGCAAACTGTGCCCATATCAGAAAGACCTAGTTCTTGAAAGCTAATTTATAACTAACTAATTAATATTCTATTCTATTCTTAGATGAATATGATGCATTCTTTGACTTCGAGAAACAGTATTACAGGAACTTCTCTGGGATATCACTAATTGAAGGGTTGCAAGGCACGGGCTGTAGTACAAAAGGTAAATGTCAATGGCTTAGTGAACAGAGGGTTGTTGTCACGTAGCATAAAGCAGCTGTTGTTGTCAGTTTATTTTTAGATTGTATTTCTGCAGCGCAAGGTCATGGTTGTATGTTGTTGCCAAGTTTATTTAAAACGATGACGGTTTTTCCATAAGTTCTAAAAAATAGTTTGGACGTTACGAGAAAAGGGGAAGTGTATTTAAATGACGAATATATTGAGTTTTTGGGTCATTAAAAAATTTAAAATGTTTGTTTTATATGTTTCGGATGTTCCTTCAGAGTTGAAGATAATTTACTTCCTAGTCCAAACCTTCCGCAGGACGACGGGGGATGGGGACAGACAGGGTAAGAAACCGGGACCATCGATAAGTCCGAACGACAGTCCAGCGCGCAAACCACACGACCAGGCAGCCAGCTCATAAGCGGCATTTATGCATTAGCATACACAGGGTTGAAAATATGGTGTATTAAAGAACATAAATTCTTGGAATATTTGCCTTTTAGATTCAAAAAGAATGAATTTCGGAAGCTCAGAATAAAAGACAACGCTTGGCCAGGACTACGATGATTGAGCTCAACTAGTTTCCTCAGATCACATAGCTAAGAGTCTAAGAGGCTGTTTGTTTTTATCCAAGGGTTTCGGGACCGAAAGTGAGGCGCGGTGTCAAGTTGTAAAGCGCTTGACTTCCGAATTTGGGGTCACTGGTTCGAATCTTGGTGAAGACTTGAATTTTTACTTTTGAAACCCCCTGGCGCCTCTGAGTTCACCCAGCTCTAATGGCTACGTGACATTAGTTGGGGAAAAGTAAAGTTGGTCGTTGTGCTGGCCACATGACACCCTCTTTAATCTGGGCCACAGAAACATATGACCCGTAATCATCTGCCCTATATATCGCAAGGTCTTAAATGGGAACTTTACTTACTTTGAGACCGAAAGGGAGCCTGCCCCTGAAGACTGAGAAAATAAAGAAACCAAATTCATCCCCTGTTGGCAATGGTTTTGTTTTCTCTGAAGGTTACAAGTTACTTACAACTATACTGTATAGATTTAGATCTCATATTGGTCAAGTAGAATACTTCACAGTCTTCCCTCATCTTCAGACTCGAAGACAAGCCTTTAAATTGTGACCAGTTATGTCCCTTCCAAATGAATTATATTGTATTATTAGATTTTTTTTTTAAATTCTTTAATGACTCATCATTAATCATCGGAATCGAGGACATTGAAATTATAATAATTATTACTATTATTCTATAATAAGTTATTGATGCAAAGATACAGGAGAGATTTCTTCTTTTTTTTAAGGCCTCTTCAAATTGACCTTTTCCAAAAATAATTTGTATCGACAAAGAATTTTGATAGATTTGGGTATTGACACACCTCGAGGATGGACTTTCAATTTAGGAGACTCTAGGACAAACCATGGCTGGGGTAAGTCATGATCTCAGTTTACGATTAAATAGCTTTCTGATCTTTAAAGCAAGAAATCTTAGCTCATACTTTCTGTTTATTTTGAATAACCCTTTTTTAAATGTACTTTTAACATCAAATGGGCAACTAACTAGCGAGAATAAAGGAGATTTGATACGAGGATCAGCTGGCTTGCATTAAAGATATTGTTAAAATTATTGCTTTTTTTTTTTTCATTAGTTGGCATTAGTAGAAGTGCAACTTAATGTCCTTGACATTGCTAAGTTTATCGTGAAAATCTCCCAATACAGACTGCCCCCACGCGCTAAGACACGTGATCAAATATGAGTGGGTTCTCACAATACAATAGCGTAGATGTGGGTCACTTTTTGGAATAATGCAGACAAATTTGATAGCTAAAAACATGCAAACAAACGATTACAAAGTAATAGGTCTAGATTTACAGGATTCTAGACTTTTGACAAATTCTAGAAAACAAGTGATGATATCAAAAGGACAAAGAAAACAAGAAGGGAGAGTCCAGTTCGTTTATTGTGACTTCAACTGAAATAATTGAAATTCTTTCTATACAGTCTACACTGTTAATAATTGTAACTGAATAACTACTGTTAATGGAACTCATTCATCAAAAGGAGCTGAAAAAAAAACAAAGAAAAAAAACTGTCACGTGATAACCTTTGTTGATTCGAATTAGGTCGTAATTTGTATAGGAGAGATAGGGAAGCACGTGGCGCCATGAATGAGGTCCAATACTTGGTTTCAACTATTGTAAGGGAGGAAGAATACTTTATTGTCTGAGTTACTGAGATCCTTTGAGTCCGTATCGAATCCGAAAACAACAGTTTGCATTTGCGTCATCCCAGCTACATGACAATGTATCCTTTGGCATCGGTCAGAACATTATTATTTATAATGTAATCTAGTCCTCTTGTGCACTAATGAAACGCTGGCAGCTTAAATGGAATCATTGTAGAACCTTAAGATACTCTTAATTATTCACCCAGGTCTAAGAGCCGCTCTGATAGCCTGAAAGAGACATATTATAATCCTAACAGTTATATCAACCATCACCTTCACCTATCCCTTAGTCAGGCTTAGTCTGTTAAGCCGTTGGGGCAACACACATATTCTATAGACCGTATTTCTCCATTTCTCTCTGTCTTTTTGCCTGGTACTGTTCCCTAAAGGAGGGTCTTTGAGAGCTCTACCATACTATTTTTAACAAAATTAATTTATTTAAGGTGGAGACGAAGGGACACAAAGCAATGATGCTGAATTTCAACTGATTGGAATCATCTCTGGACATTACAATAAGTTTTACGGCGGTGGCATCGCCTTCAGTTTGATCAATCGTGCCATGTGAGTAGTTTGGCTTAACATTTTGTACACAGATAAATAAATGTCTATTTTTCTTCATTTTGCACCCCACAGCCCCTTCTTTTTGAGAGCTTCAAATTATTTTACAAACATATTTTTAAAGACATATTGAAATCATATTAACGCGCGTTTCCGGAGGACAACAGAAATAGGTAGATGAATAATCTAAAGGGCAGGGTTTGATTCTATTGTTGTTTTTTCTTTCATTTGCTAAGCTAAAGTGAGTCAGGGGTGACTTAATGGACTAGCTATTGGCTACTAATTCGAAGGTTTGTAGTTCTTGTTCATTTTGAGAACGCGAGAATTTAACTCGGCATTATAGGAATGCAGCTAAAATCCTGTGTTCAACACATCCTAGTTTGTGGGTAATGTAGATCGTAGCTTAGATAGGTTTATTTTATTTTCACTGATCTAGGTCATTTTTTTACGTTCACAGACATATGTTATTTATTTTAGGTTTAAATATTATTGTCATTTTGTGGACCTTTTAACAGTAGTAGGACATTTTGTTGATCTTTTTAACAGTACTAGGACATTTTGTTGATCTTTTTAAAAGTACTAGGACATTTTGTTGACCTTTTTAACAGTACTAGGACATTTTGTTAACCTTTTTTTCACAGTTATATGTAATTTTGTTAACTTTTATAACCTAGGTAATTTTTGTTTACTGTTCCAGATCTCTGTTATTTTGTTAACATTTACAGATCTTGGTCATTCACTCATTGTGTTAAATTTTAAAGATCTTGGTCACTTTCTTTACATTTTGAGATCTATGTTATTTAGTTTACTTTTACAGATAACGCTCATATCTTTACCATCTTGTTTCTTTGTTTTTACTTTGTCTTGAGAATGTTAAAATATGTAAACTGAGTCTTAAGAATGTTAAAATATGTAAACTTTGTCTTGAGAATGTTAAAATATGTAAACTAAGTCTTGAGACTGTTAAAATATGTAAACTTCGTCTTGAGACTGTTAAAATATGTAAACTGAGTCTTGAGACTGTTAAAATATGTAAACTGAGTCTTGAGACTGTTAAAATATGTAAACTGAGTCTTGAGAATGTTAAGATGTAAACTTCGTCTTGAGACTGTTAATATATGTAAACTAAGTCTTGAGACTGTTAAAATATGTAAACTTCGTCTTGAGACTGTTAAAATGTGTAAACTTCGTCTTGAGACTGTTAAAATATGTAAACTTCGTCTTGAGACTGTTAAAATATGTAAACTGAGTCTTGAGACTGTTAAAATATGTAAACTGAGTCTTGAGACTGTTAAAATATGTAAACTTCGTCTTGAGACTGTTAAAATATGTAAACTGAGTCTGAGACTGTTAAAATATGTAAACTGAGTCTTGAGACTGTTAAAATGTGTAAACTTCGTCTTGAGACTGTTAAAATATGTAAACTGAGTCTTGAGACTGTTAAAATATGTAAACTTCGTCTTGAGACTGTTAAAATATGTAAGATAATAATATTCTTTATACGTAATTCTAATCAGCAGTTATCAAATGTTAAAAATTCTTTTTGCTTGTGTGTTCTTAGGTCAAGGATGACAATAATGGTAGGCAACGAGCACACCTTGTGGATCCCTGACATGGATATGACAGAAGCGAATTTCTTCCAAGGCCCTGGCTGGTTTGCTCTGGACGGTCAGTACGACCTAGATGGAGACATCAACTATGACCTTTACCTCGCTGTAAACCGCGTGGTCAGTTCAGCTGATGTCCCTGGCTCGGGCGTATGCAAGCTAGGAATTAAATTTGTACCAGCTTTAAGAGCACACAACATGAAAGAAATAGAAAAAAAAAGCTGTGACTGATTTGTGATATAGAAAGCAATTTACATAACCGCCATCTTTTAGATAGAAAAAGAAAAGAAAGAAATATGGAGAAAGAGAGAAAGATTGGGAAATGACAGAATAAGTTGAAAGAAATGGAGAGATAATTATCTAAAAAATAGAAAAAAATACATCCAAAAGAGATAAAAAGATCTTATTCCATGTTATTATTATTACTTTATATACTTATATATATATATATATATATATATATATATATATATATATATATATATATATACATACGTTACAACATATTTGAGTCATCCCTCGTTTTAAGTTTCTAAATTGTGTGCATATACTTTACTTCTAAACTATACTTCTTTTAGTTCACAAGCAACTGTACCATCATAAGGTATTAACTGGTCGTGCAGTATGCGCTCTGGAATGTCGTTCGGTTGTCTTGATAGTCCCTGGTTCCTACCCCGCCCGCTCCCGCCCGCTCCCACCCCCTCTTCCTGCGGGAGGTTTGGACTAGGAAGTAGATTATTTTCAACTCTGAAGGAACATCCGAAACATGTCAAACATTTGACTAACAAACAAAACTGTTCAGAGGACCATCAAGTTTTAATAATATTAGAAACATTAAATCAGATCCCATTTTGTGTAGCTATTGTTTATAATTGCATAGCAAAATGTAGCTATAGTAACTCTGTTCCCGTCCATTGTAAATATGCATTGAGAACTAGACTTAGGCGACTCAAATGTGGACTATTTTCTTTGGTAAGGCAATGGCTTCATGGATGGACACCAGAATTCAAGTTTATTTTTTTTTATTTATGTGTAAATATCTTTTGTAATTTTTTTGCGTACACTTGCAATAAACAGTAACAATATATAATGTTCTTTTTTTCTTGTGTGTTGCTTTATCGGCCTAGGATGCTGTTGAAGATTCTTAAATTAAAAAATGTTTTTTTATTATCTATTGTTCAAGTTATGATAACAAATAATAGTCATCGTATAGTAGAGGTACTAGGCTGAAATCTTTTGACGCATGAGACTTTTTTCGTCAATAAATTTAAGGTACGATTTATCTGCTCAAAGAGAACCACAGCGGCATTAGCCTTCACTATTACATCCATCATATCACATCCAGCTAGTCACATTCAGCTAGTCACATTCAGCTAGTCACATCCAGCTAGTCACATTCAGTTTGTCACATTTAGCTTGTCACATTTAGCTTGTCACATTTAGCTTGTCACATTTAGATTGTCACACTCAGTTTCTCACATTTAGCTTGTCACACTCAGTTTCTCACATTTAGCTTGTCACACTCAGTTTCTCACATTCAGCTTGTCACACTCAGTTTCTCACATTCAGCTTGTCACACTCAGTTTCTCACATTTAGCTTGTTACACTCAGTTTCTCACAGGTAGCTTGTCACACTCAGTTTCTCACAACTAGCTTGTCACATTCAGCTAGTCAATTCCAGCTTGTCACATTCAGCTAGTCAATTCCAGCTTGTCACACTCAGATTCTCACATTCAGCTTGTCACACACAGTTTCTCACATTCAGCTTGTCACACTCAGTTTCTCATATTCAGCTTGTCACATTCAGTTTCTCACATTTAGCTTGTCACACTCAGTTTTTCACATTCAGCTTGTCACTTTCAGTTTCTCACATTTAGCTAGTCACATCCAGCTTGTCACACTCAGTTTCTCACATTTAGCTTGTCACATTCAACAAGTCACATCCAGCTTGTCACACTCAGTTTCACACATTTAGCTTGAGACATTTAACTAGTCACATTCAGCTTGTCACACTCAGTTTCTCACATTTAGCTTGTCATACTCAGTTTCTCACATTTACTTTGTCACACTAAGTTTCTCACATTTAGCTTGTCACATTCAGCTCGTCACATCAAGCTTGTCACACTCAGTTTCTCACATTTAGCTTGTCACATTCAACTAATCACATTCAGCTTGTCACACACAGTTTCTCACATTTAGCTTGTCACATTCAGCTTGTCACTTTCAGTTTCTCATATTTAGCTAGTCACATTTAGCTTGAGACATTCAGCTTGTCAAAGTCAGTTTCTCACATTTAGCTTGTCACATTCAGCTAGTCACATCCAGCTTGTCACACTCTGTTGCTCACATTAAGCTTGTCACACTCAGTTTCTTGTATTCAGCATGTCACACTCAGTTTCTCACATTTAGCTTGTCACACTCAGTTTCTCACATTTAACTTGTCACACTCAGCTAGTCACATTTAGCTTATCACACTCAGTTTCTCACAGTTAGCTTGTCACACTCAGTTTCTCACATTTAGCATGTCACACTCAGTTTCTCACATTTAGCTTGTCAAACTCAGTTTCTCACATTTAGCTTGTCACACTCAGTTTCTCACATTTAACTTGTTACACTTAGCTAGTCACATTAAGCTTGTCACACTCAGTTTCTCACATTTAGCTTGTCACAATCAGTTTCTCACATTCAGCTAGTCACATTCAGCTAGTCACATACAGCTTGTCACACTCAGTTTCTTACATTTAGCTTGTCACACTCAGCTAGTCACATTCAGCTAGTCACATCCAGCTAGTCAGATTCAGTTTATCACATTTAGCTTGTCACATTTAGCTTGTCACTTTCAGTTTCTCACATTTAGCTTGTCACACTCAGTTTCTCACATTTCGCTTGTCACACTCAGTTTCTCACATTCATCTTGTCACACTCAGTTTCTCACATTTAGCTTGTCACACTCAGTTTCTCACATTCAGCTTGTCACACTCAGTTTCTCGCATTCAGCTTGTCACACTCAGTTTCTCACAATCAGCTTGTCACACTCAGTTTCTCACATTCAGCTTGTCACACTCAGTTTCTCACATTCAGCTTGTCACACTTAGTTGCTCACAGGTAGCTTGTTACACTCAGTTTCTCACATTTAGCTTGTCACATTCAGCTAGTCAATTCCAGCTTGTCACACTTAGTTTCTCACATTTAGCTTGTCACACTCAGGTTCTCACATTCAGCTAGTCAATTCCAGCTTGTCACAATCAGTTTCTAACATTCAGCTTGTCACACTCAGTTTCTAACATTCAGCTTGTCACACTCAGTTTCTCAACTTCAGCTTGTCACACTCAGTTTCTCACATTTTGCTTGTCACACTCAGTTTTTCTAATACAGCTTGTCACTTTCATTTTCTCACATTTAGCTAGTGACATACAGATTGTCACACTCAGTTTCTCACATTTAGCTTGTCACATTCAGCAAGTTACATACAGCTTGTCACACTCAGTTTCTTACATTAAGCTTGTCATAATCAGCTAGTCACATTCAACTAGTCACATCCAGCTAGTCACATTTAGTTTGTCACATTTAGCTTGTCACATTTAGATTGTCACATAAAGTTTCTCACATTTAGCTTGTCACACTCAGGTTCTCACATTTAGCTTGTCACACTCAGTTTCTAACATTTAGCTTGTCACACTCAGATTCTCACAATAAGCTTGTCACACTCAGATTCTCACATTCAGCTTGTCACACTCAGTTTCTATCAGGTAGCTTGTCACACTCAGTTTCTATTATTTAGCTTGTCACACTCAGTTTCTCACATTCAGCATGTCACACTTAGTTTCTCACATTTAACTTATCACACTCAGTTTCTCACATTTAGCTTGTCACATACAGCTAGTCATATCCAGCTTGTCACATTCAGTTTCTCACATTTAGCTTGTCACATTCAGCTAGTCACATACAGCTTGACACACTCAGTTTCTTACATTTAGCTTGTCACACTCAGTTTCTAACATTCAGCTAGTCACATTCAGCTTGTCACACTCAGTTTCTCACATTTAGCTTGTCACACTCTGTTTCTTAAATTCAGCTTGTCACACTCAGTTTCTCACATTTAGCTTGTCACACTCAGTTTCTCACATTTAGCTTGTAACACTCAGTTTCTCACATTTAGCTTGTCACATTCAGCGATTCACATCCAGCTTGTCACACTCTGTTTCTCACATTCAGCTTGTCACACTCAGTTTCTCACATTAAGCTTGTCACACTCAGTTTCTCACATTTAGCTTGTCACACTCAGTTTTTCACATTCAGCTTGTCACACTCAGTTTCTCACATTTAGCTAGTCACATCCAGCTTGTCACACTCAGTTTCTCACATTTAGCTTGTCACATTCAGCAAGTTACATCCAGCTTGTCACACTCAGTTTCACACATTTAGCTTGAGACATTTAGCTAGTCACATTCAGCTTGTCACACTCAGTTTCTCACATTTAGCTTGTCATACTCAGTTTCTCACATTTTCTTTGTCACACTCAGTTTCTCACATTTAGCTTGTCACATTCAGCTCGTCACATCAAGCTTGTCACACTCAGTTTCTCACATTTAGCTTGTCACATTCAACTAATCACATTCAGCTTGTCACACACAGTTTCTCACATTAAGCTTGTCACATTCAGCTAGTCAATTCCAGCTTGTCACACTCAATTTCTCACATTTAGCTTGTAACACTCAGGTTCTCACATTCAGCTAGTAAATTCCAGCTTGTCACACTCAGTTTCTCACATTCAGCTTGTCACACACAGTTTCTCACATTCAGCTTGTCACACTAAGTTTCTCATATTCAGCTTGTCACACTCAGTTTCTCACATTTAGCTTGTCACATTCAGCTTGTCACTCTCAGTTTCTCAGATTTAGCTAGTCACATTTAGCTTGAGTAATTCAGCTTGTCAAAGTCAGTTTCTCACATTTAGCTTGTCACATTCAGCTAGTCACATCCAGCTTGTCACACTCTGTTTCTCACATTAAGCTTGTCACACTCAGTTTCTCGTATTCAGCATGTCACACTCAGTTTCTCACATTTAGCTTGTCACACTCAATTTCTCACATTTAACTTGTCACACTCAGCTAGTCACATTTAGCTTATCACACTCAGTTTCTCACAGTTAGCTTGTCACACTCAGTTTCTCACATTTAGCATGTCACACTCAGTTTCTCAGATTTAGCTTGTCAAACTCAGTTTCTCACATTTAGCTTGTCACACTCAGTTTCTCACATTTAACTTGTCACTCTTAGCTAGTCACATTAAGCTTGTCACACTCAGTTTCTCACATTTAGCTTGTCACAATCAGTTTCTCACATTCAGCTTGTCACATTCAGCTAGTCACATACAGCTTGTCACACTCAGTTTCTTACATTTAGCTTGTCACACTCAGCTAGTCACATCCAGCTAGTCAGATTCAGTTTGTCACATTTAGCTTGTCACATTTAGCTTGTCACTTTCAGTTTCTCACATTTAGCTTGTCACACTCAGTTTCTCACATTTCGCTTGTCACACTCAGTTCCTCACATTCAGCTTGTCACACTCAGTTTCTCACATTTAGCTTGTCACACTCAGTTTCTCACATTCAGCTTGTCACACTCAGTTTCTCACATTCAGCTTGTCACACTCAGTTTCTCACAATCAGCTTGTCACACTCAGTTTCTCACATTCAGCTTGTCACATTCAGTTTCTCACATTCAGCTTGTCACACTTAGTTTCTCACAGGTAGCTTGTCACACTCAGTTTCTCACATTTAGCTTGTCACATTCAGCAAGTTACATTCAGCTTGTCACACACAGTTTCTCACATTCAGCTTGTCACACTCAGTTTCTCATATTCAGCTTGTCACATTCAGTTTCTCACATTTAGCTTGTCACACTCAGTTTTTCACATTCAGCTTGTCACTTTCAGTTTCTCACATTTAGCTAGTCACATCCAGCTTGTCACACTCAGTTTTTCACATTTAGCTTGTCACATTCAACAAGTCACATCCAGCTTGTCACACTCAGTTTCACACATTTAGCTTGAGACATTTAGCTAGTCACATTCAGCTTGTCATACTCAGTTTCTCACATTTACTTTGTCACACTAAGTTTCTCACATTTAGCTTGTCACATTCAGCTCGTCACATCAAGCTTGTCACACACAGTTTCTCACATTTAGCTTGTCACATTCAGCTTGTCACTTTCAGTTTCTCATATTTAGCTAGTCACATTTAGCTTAAGACATTCAGCTAGTCACATCCAGCTTGTCACACTCTGTTGCTCACATTAAGCTTGTCACACTCAGTTTCTCGTATTCAGCATGTCACACTCAGTTTCTCACATTTAGCTTGTCACACTTAGTTTCTCACATTTAACTTGTCACACTCAGCTAGTCACATTTAGCTTATCACACTCAGTTTCTCACAGTTAGCTTGTCACACTCAGTTTCTCACATTTAGCATGTCACACTCCGTTTCTCACATTTAGCTTGTCAAACTCAGTTTCTCACATTTAGCTTGTCACACTCAGTTTCTCACATTTAACTTGTCACACTCAGCTAGTCACATTTAGCTTATCACACTCAGTTTCTCACAGTTAGCTTGTCACACTCAGTTTCTCACATTTAGCATGTCACACTCCGTTTCTCACATTCATCTTGTCACACTCAGTTTCTCACATTTAGCTTGTCACACTCAGTTTCTCACATTCAGCTTGTCACACTCAGTTTCTCACATTCAGCTTGTCACACTCAGTTTCTCACAATCAGCTTGTCACACTCAGTTTCTCACATTCATCTTGTCACACTCAGTTTCTCACATTCAGCTTGTCACACTTAGTTTCTCACAGGTAGCTTGTCACACTCAGTTTCTCACATTTAGCTTGTCACATTCAGCTAGTCAATTCCAGCTTGTCACACTTAGTTTCTCACATTTAGCTTGTCACACTCAGGTTCTCACATTCAGCTAGTCAATTCCAGCTTGTCACAATCAGTTTCTAACATTCAGCTTGTCACACTCAGTTTCTAACATTCAGCTTGTCACACTCAGTTTCTCAAATTCAGCTTGTCACACTCAGTTTTTCTAATTCAGCTTGTCACTTTCATTTTCTCACATTTAGCTAGTGACATACAGTATGTCACACTCAGTTTCTCACATTTAGCTTGTCACATTCAGCAAGTTACATACAGCTTGTCACACTCAGTTTCTTACATTAAGCTTGTCATAATCAGCTAGTCACATTCAACTAGTCACATCCAGCTAGTCACATTTAGTTTGTCACATTTAGCTTGTCACATTTAGATTGTCACATACAGTTTCTCACATTTAGCTTGTCACACTCAGGTTCTCACATTTAGCTTGTCACACTCAGTTTCTAACATTTAGCTTGTCACACTCAGATTCTCACAATAAGCTTGTCACACTCAGATTCTCACATTCAGCTTGTCACACTCAGTTTCTATCAGGTAGCTTGTCACACTCAGTTTCTATTATTTAGCTTGTCACACTCAGTTTCTCACATTTAACTTATCACACTCAGTTTCTCACATTTAGCTTGTCACATACAGCTAGTCATATCCAGCTTGTCACATTCAGTTTCTCACATTTAGCTTGTCACATTCAGCTAGTCACATACAGCTTGACACACTCAGTTTCTTACATTTAGCTTGTCACACTCAGCTAGTCACATACAGCTTGTCACGCTCATTTTCTTACATTTAGCTTGTCACACTCAGTTTCTAACATTTAGCTTGTCACATTCAGCTAGTCACATTTAGCTTGTCACACTCAGTTTCTCACATTAAGCTTGTCACACTCTGTTTCTCAAATTCAGCTTGTCACACTCAGTTTCTCACATTTGGCTTGTCACACTCAGTTTCTCACATTTAGCTTGTCACACTCAGTTTCTCACATTTAGCTTGTCACACTCAGCTAGTCACATTTAGCTTGTCACACTCAGTTTCTATCAGGTAGCTTGTCACACTCAGTTTCTCACATTTAGCTTGTCACATTCAGCGATTCACATCCAGCTTGTCACACTCTGTTTCTCACATTCAGCTTGTCATACTCAGTTTCTCACATTAAGCTTGTCACACTCAGTTTCTCACATTTAGCTTGTCACACTCAGTTTTTCACATTCAGCTTGTCACACTCAGTTTCTCACATTTAGCTAATCACATCCAGCTTGTCACACTCAGTTTCTCACATTTAGCTTGTCACATTCAGCAAGTTACATCCAGCTTGTCACACTCAGTTTTACACATTTAGCTTGAGACATTTAGCTAGTCACTTTCAGCTTGTCACACTCAATTTCTCACATTTAGCTTGTCACACTCAGTTTCTCACATTTAGCTTGTCACATTCAGCTCGTCACATCAAGCTTGTCACACTCAGTTTCTCACATTTAGCTTGTCACATTCAACTAATCACATTCAGCTTGTCACACTCAGTTTCTCACATTCAGCTTGTCACACACAGTTTCTCACATTCAGCTTGTCACACTCAGTTTCTCATATTCAGCTTGTCACACTCAGTTTCTCACATTTAGCTTGTCACATTCAGCTTGTCACTCTCAGTTTCTCAGATTTAGCTAGTCACATTTAGCTTGAGACATTCAGCTTGTCAAAGTCAGTTTCTCACATTTAGCTTGTCACATTCAGCTAGTCACATCCAGCTTGTCACACTCTGTTTCTCACATTAAGCTTGTCACACTCAGTTTCTCGTATTCAGCATGTCACACTCAGTTTCTCACATTTAGCTTGTCACACTCAGTTTCTCACATTTAACTTGTCACACTCAGCTAGTCACATTTAGCTTATCACACTCAGTTTCTCACAGTTAGCTTGTCACACTCAGTTTCTCACATTTAGCATGTCACACTCAGTTTCTCACATTTAGCTTGTCACACTCAGTTTCTCACATTTAACTTGTCACTCTTAGCTAGTCACATTAAGCTTGTCACACTCAGTTTCTCACATTTAGCTTGTCACAATCAGTTTCTCACATTCAGCTTGTCACATTCAGCTAGTCACATACAGCTTGTCACACTCAGTTTCTTACATTTAGCTTGTCACACTCAGCTAGTCACATCCAGCTAGTCAGATTCAGTTTGTCACATTTAGCTTGTCACATTTAGCTTGTCACTTTCAGTTTCTCACATTTAGCTTGTCACACTCAGTTTCTCACATTTCGCTTGTCACACTCAGTTTCTCACATTCAGCTTGTCACACTCAGTTTCTCACATTTAGCTTGTCACACTCAGTTTCTCACATTCAGCTTGTCACACTCAGTTTCTCACATTCAGCTTGTCACACTCAGTTTCTCACATTCAGCTTGTCACACTCAGTTTCTCACATTCAGCTTGTCACAGTCAGTTTCTCATATTCAGCTTGTCACACTTAGTTTCTCACAGGTAGCTTGTCACACTCAGGTTCTCACATTCAGCTAGTCAATTCCAGCTTGTCACTATCAGTTTCTAACATTCAGCTTGTCACACTTAGTTTCTAACATTCAGCTTGTCACACTCAGTTTCTCAACTTCAGTTTGTCACACTCAGTTTCTCACATTTAGCTTGTCACACTCAGTTTTTCTAATTCACCTTGTCACTTTCATTTTCTCACATTTAGCTAGTGACATACAGATTGTCACAATCAGTTTCTCACATTTAGCTTGTCACATTCAGCAAGTTACATACAGCTTGTCACACTCAGTTTCTTACATTAAGCTTGTCATAATCAGCTAGTCACATTCAACTAGTCACATCCAGCTAGTCACATTTAGTTTGTCACATTTAGCTTGTCACATTTAGATTGTCACATTTAGATTGTCACATACAGTTTCTCACATTTAGCTTGTCACACTCAGTTTCTAACATTCAGCTTTTCACACTCAGTTTCTCACATTTAGCTTGTCACACTCAGATTCTCACAATCATCTTGTCACACTCAGTTTCTCACATTCAGCTTGTCACACTAAGTTTCTCACATTCAGCTTGTCACACTCAGTTTCTCACAATCAGATTGTCACACTCAGTTTCTCACATTCAGCTTGTCACACTCAGTTTCTCACATTCAGCTTTTCACACTCAGTTTCTCACAGGTAGCTTGTCACACTCAGTTTCTCACATTTAGCTTGTCACATTCAGCTAGTCAATTCCAGCTTGTCACACTTAGTTTCTCACATTTGGCTTGTCACACTCAGGTTCTCAGATTCAGCTAGTCAATTCCAGCTTGTCACACTCAGTTTCACACATTTAGCTTGAGACATTTAGCTAGTCACATTCAGCTTGTCACACTCAGTTTCTCACATTTAGCTTGTCATACTCAGTTTCTCACATTTACTTTGTCACACTCAGTTTCTCACATTTAGCTTGTCACATTCAGCTCGTCACATCAAGCTTGTCACACTCAGTTTCTCACATTTAGCTTGTCACATTCAACTAATCACATTCAGCTTGTCACACACAGTTTCTCACATTAAGCTTGTCACATTCAGCTAGTCAATTCCAGCTTGTCACACTCAGTTTCTCACATTTAGCTTGTAACACTCAGGTTCTCACATTCAGCTAGTAAATTCCAGCTTGTCACACTCAGTTTCTCACATTTAGCTTGTCACATTCAGCTAGTCACATCCAGCTTGTCACACTCTGTTTCTCACATTAAGCTTGTCACACTCAGTTTCTCGTATTCAGCATGTCACACTCAGTTTCTCACATTTAGCTTGTCACACTCAATTTCTCACATTTAACTTGTCACACTCAGCTAGTCACATTTAGCTTATCACACTCAGTTTCTCACAGTTAGCTTGTCACACTCAGTTTCTCACATTTAGCATGTCACACTCAGTTTCTCAGATTTAGCTTGTCAAACTCAGTTTCTCACATTTAGCTTGTCACACTCAGTTTCTCACATTTAACTTGTCACTCTTAGCTAGTCACATTAAGCTTGTCACACTCAGTTTCTCACATTTAGCTTGTCACAATCAGTTTCTCACATTCAGCTTGTCACATTCAGCTAGTCACATACAGCTTGTCACACTCAGTTTCTTACATTTAGCTTGTCACACTCAGCTAGTCACATCCAGCTAGTCAGATTCAGTTTGTCACATTTAGCTTGTCACATTTAGCTTGTCACTTTCAGTTTCTCACATTTAGCTTGTCACACTCAGTTTCTCACATTTCGCTTGTCACACTCAGTTCCTCACATTCAGCTTGTCACACTCAGTTTCTCACATTTAGCTTGTCACACTCAGTTTCTCACATTCAGCTTGTCACACTCAGTTTCTCATATTCAGCTTGTCACATTCAGTTTCTCACATTTAGCCTGTCACACTCAGTTTTTCACATTCAGCTTGTCACTTTCAGTTTCTCACATTTAGCTAGTCACATCCAGCTTGTCACACTAAGTTTTTCACATTTAGCTTGTCACATTCAACAAGTCACATCCAGCTTGTCACACTCAGTTTCACACATTTAGCTTGAGACATTTAGCTAGTCACATTCAGCTTGTCATACTCAGTTTCTCACATTTACTTTGTCACACTAAGTTTCTCACATTTAGCTTGTCACATTCAGCTCGTCACATCAAGCTTGTCACACACAGTTTCTCACATTTAGCTTGTCACATTCAGCTTGTCACTTTCAGTTTCTCATATTTAGCTAGTCACATTTAGCTTAAGACATTCAGCTAGTCACATCCAGCTTGTCACACTCTGTTGCTCACATTAAGCTTGTCACACTCAGTTTCTCGTATTCAGCATGTCACACTCAGTTTCTCACATTTAGCTTGTCACACTCAGTTTCTCACATTTAACTTGTCACACTCAGCTAGTCACATTTAGCTTATCACACTCAGTTTCTCACAGTTAGCTTGTCACACTCAGTTTCTCACATTTAGCATGTCACACTCCGTTTCTCACATTTAGCTTGTCAAACTCAGTTTCTCACATTTAGCTTGTCACACTCAGTTTCTCACATTTAACTTGTCACACTCAGCTAGTCACATTTAGCTTATCACACTCAGTTTCTCACAGTTAGCTTGTCACACTCAGTTTCTCACATTTAGCATGTCACACTCCGTTTCTCACATTCATCTTGTCACACTCAGTTTCTCACATTTAGCTTGTCACACTCAGTTTCTCACATTCAGCTTGTCACACTCAGTTTCTCACATTCAGCTTGTCACACTCAGTTTCTCACAATCAGCTTGTCACACTCAGTTTCTCACATTCATCTTGTCACACTCAGTTTCTCACATTCAGCTTGTCACACTTAGTTTCTCACAGGTAGCTTGTCACACTCAGTTTCTCACATTTAGCTTGTCACATTCAGCTAGTCAATTCCAGCTTGTCACACTTAGTTTCTCACATTTAGCTTGTCACACTCAGGTTCTCACATTCAGCTAGTCAATTCCAGCTTGTCACAATCAGTTTCTAACATTCAGCTTGTCACACTCAGTTTCTAACATTCAGCTTGTCACACTCAGTTTCTCAAATTCAGCTTGTCACACTCAGTTTTTCTAATTCAGCTTGTCACTTTCATTTTCTCACATTTAGCTAGTGACATACAGATTGTCACACTCAGTTTCTCACATTTAGCTTGTCACATTCAGCAAGTTACATACAGCTTGTCACACTCAGTTTCTTACATTAAGCTTGTCATAATCAGCTAGTCACATTCAACTAGTCACATCCAGCTAGTCACTTTTAGTTTGTCACATTTAGCTTGTCACATTTAGATTGTCACATACAGTTTCTCACATTTAGCTTGTCACACTCAGGTTCTCACATTTAGCTTGTCACACTCAGTTTCTAACATTTAGCTTGTCACACTCAGATTCTCACAATAAGCTTGTCACACTCAGATTCTCACATTCAGCTTGTCACACTCAGTTTCTATCAGGTAGCTTGTCACACTCAGTTTCTATTATTTAGCTTGTCACACTCAGTTTCTCACATTTAACTTATCACACTCAGTTTCTCACATTTAGCTTGTCACATTCAGCTAGTCACATACAGCTTGACACACTCAGTTTCTTACATTTAGCTTGTCACACTCAGCTAGTCACATACAGCTTGTCACGCTCATTTTCTTACATTTAGCTTGTCACACTCAGTTTCTAACATTTAGCTTGTCACATTCAGCTAGTCACATTTAGCTTGTCACACTCAGTTTCTCACATTAAGCTTGTCACACTCTGTTTCTCAAATTCAGCTTGTCACACTCAGTTTCTCACATTTGGCTTGTCACACTCAGTTTCTCACATTTAGCTTGTCACACTCAGTTTCTCACATTTAGCTTGTCACACTCAGCTAGTCACATTTAGCTTGTCACACTCAGTTTCTATCAGGTAGCTTGTCACACTCAGTTTCTCACATTTAGCTTGTCACATTCAGCGATTCACATCCAGCTTGTCACACTCTGTTTCTCACATTCAGCTTGTCATACTCAGTTTCTCACATTAAGCTTGTCACACTCAGTTTCTCACATTTAGCTTGTCACACTCAGTTTTTCACATTCAGCTTGTCACACTCAGTTTCTCACATTTAGCTAATCACATCCAGCTTGTCACACTCAGTTTCTCACATTTAGCTTGTCACATTCAGCAAGTTACATCCAGCTTGTCACACTCAGTTTTACACATTTAGCTTGAGACATTTAGCTAGTCACTTTCAGCTTGTCACACTCAATTTCTCACATTTAGCTTGTCACACTCAGTTTCTCACATTTAGCTTGTCACATTCAGCTCGTCACATCAAGCTTGTCACACTCAGTTTCTCACATTTAGCTTGTCACATTCAACTAATCACATTCAGCTTGTCACACTCAGTTTCTCACATTCAGCTTGTCACACACAGTTTCTCACATTCAGCTTGTCACACTCAGTTTCTCATATTCAGCTTGTCACACTCAGTTTCTCACATTTAGCTTGTCACATTCAGCTTGTCACTCTCAGTTTCTCAGATTTAGCTAGTCACATTTAGCTTGAGACATTCAGCTTGTCAAAGTCAGTTTCTCACATTTAGCTTGTCACATTCAGCTAGTCACATCCAGCTTGTCACACTCTGTTTCTCATATTAAGCTTGTCACACTCAGTTTCTCGTATTCAGCATGTCACACTCAGTTTCTCACATTTAGCTTGTCACACTCAGTTTCTCACATTTAACTTGTCACACTCAGCTAGTCACATTTAGCTTATCACACTCAGTTTCTCACAGTTAGCTTGTCACACTCAGTTTCTCACATTTAGCATGTCACACTCAGTTTCTCACATTTAGCTTGTCACACTCAGTTTCTCACATTTAACTTGTCACTCTTAGCTAGTCACATTAAGCTTGTCACACTCAGTTTCTCACATTTAGCTTGTCACAATCAGTTTCCCACATTCAGCTTGTCACATTCAGCTAGTCACATACAGCTTGTCACACTCAGTTTCTTACATTTAGCTTGTCACACTCAGCTAGTCACATCCAGCTAGTCAGATTCAGTTTGTCACATTTAGCTTGTCACATTTAGCTTGTCACTTTCAGTTTCTCACATTTAGCTTGTCACACTCAGTTTCTCACATTTCGCTTGTCACACTCAGTTTCTCACATTCAGCTTGTCACACTCAGTTTCTCACATTTAGCTTGTCACACTCAGTTTCTCACATTCAGCTTGTCACACTCAGTTTCTCACATTCAGCTTGTCACACTCAGTTTCTCACATTTAGCTTGTCACATTCAGCTAGTCAATTCCAGCTTGTCACACTTAGTTTCTTACATTTAGCTTGTCACACTCAGGTTCTCAGATTCAGCTAGTCAATTCCAGCTTGTCACACTCAGTTTCTCACATTCAGCTTGTCACACTCAGTTTCTAACATTCAGCTTGTCACACTCAGTTTCTCAAATTCAGCTTGTCAAACTCAGTTTCTCACATTTAGCTTGTCACACTCAGTTTTTCTAATTCACCTTGTCACTTTCATTTTCTCACATTTAGCTAGTGACATACAGATTGTCACAATCAGTTTCTCACATTTAGCTTGTCACATTCAGCAAGTTACATACAGCTTGTCACACTCAGTTTCTTACATTAAGCTTGTCATAATCAGCTAGTCACATTCAACTAGTCACATCCAGCTAGTCACATTTAGTTTGTCACATTTAGCTTGTCACATTTAGATTGTCACATTTAGATTGTCACATACAGTTTCTCACATTTAGCTTGTCACACTCAGTTTCTAACATTCAGCTTTTCACACTCAGTTTCTCACATTTAGCTTGTCACACTCAGATTCTCACAATCATCTTGTCACACTCAGTTTCTCACATTCAGCTTGTCACACTAAGTTTCTCACATTCAGCTTGTCACACTCAGTTTCTCACAATCAGATTGTCACACTCAGTTTCTCACATTCAGCTTGTCACACTCAGTTTCTCACATTCAGCTTTTCACACTCAGTTTCTCACAGGTAGCTTGTCACACTCAGTTTCTCACATTTAGCTTGTCACATTCAGCTAGTCAATTCCAGCTTGTCACACTTAGTTTCTCACATTTGGCTTGTCACACTCAGGTTCTCAGATTCAGCTAGTCAATTCCAGCTTGTCACACTCAGTTTCACACATTTAGCTTGAGACATTTAGCTAGTCACATTCAGCTTGTCACACTCAGTTTCTCACATTTAGCTTGTCATACTCAGTTTCTCACATTTACTTTGTCACACTCAGTTTCTCACATTTAGCTTGTCACATTCAGCTCGTCACATCAAGCTTGTCACACTCAGTTTCTCACATTTAGCTTGTCACATTCAACTAATCACATTCAGCTTGTCACACACAGTTTCTCACATTAAGCTTGTCACATTCAGCTAGTCAATTCCAGCTTGTCACACTCAGTTTCTCACATTTAGCTTGTAACACTCAGGTTTTCACATTCAGCTAGTAAATTCCAGCTTGTCACACTCAGTTTCTCACATTCAGCTTGTCACACACAGTTTCTCACATCAAGCTTGTCACACTCAGTTTCTCACATTTAGCTTGTCACATTCAACTAAACACATTCAGCTTGTCACACACAGTTTCTCACATTAAGCTTGTCACATTTAGCTAGTCAATTCCAGCTTGTCACACTCAGTTTCTCACATTTAGCTTGTAACACTCAGGTTCTCACATTCAGCTAGTAAATTCCAGCTTGTCACACTCAGTTTCTCACATTTAGCTTGTCACATTCAGCTTGTCACTCTCAGTTTCTCAGATTTAGCTAGTCATATTTAGCTTGAGACATTCAGCTTGTCACTCTCAGTTTCTCACATTTAGCATGTCACACTCAGTTTCTCAGATTTAGCTTGTCACACTCAGTTTCTCACATTTAGCTTGTCACACTCAGTTTCTCACATTTAACTTGTCACTCTTAGCTAGTCACATTAAGCTTGTCACACTCAGTTTCTCACATTTAGCTTGTCACAATCAGTTTCTCACATTCAGCTTGTCACATTCAGCTAGTCACATACAGCTTGTCACACTCAGTTTCTTACATTTAGCTTGTCACACTCAGCTAGTCACATCCAGCTAGTCAGATTCAGTTTGTCACATTTAGCTTGTCACATTTAGCTTGTCACTTTCAGTTTCTCACATTTAGCTTGTCACACTCAGTTTCTCACATTTCGCTTGTCACACTCAGTTTCTCACATTCAGCTTGTCACACTCAGTTTCTCACATTTAGCTTGTCACACTCAGTTTCTCACATTCAGCTTGTCACACTCAGTTTCTCACATTCAGCTTGTCACACTCAGTTTCTCACAATCAGCTTGTCACACTCAGTGTCTCACATTCAGCTTGTCACATTCAGTTTCTCACATTCAGCTTGTCACACTTAGTTTCTCACAGGTAGCTTGTCACACTCAGTTTCTCACATTTAGCTTGTCACATTCAGCTAGTCAATTCCAGCTTGTCACACTTAGTTTCTCACATTTAGCTTGTCTCACTCAGGTTCTCACATTCAGCTAGTCAATTCCAGCTTGTCACAATCAGTTTCTAACATTCAGCTTGTCACACTCAGTTTCTAACATTCAGCTTGTCACACTCAGTTTCTCAACTTCAGCTTGTCACACTCAGTTTCTCACATTTAGCTTGTCACACTCAGTTTTTCTAATTCAGCTTGTCACTTTCATTTTCTCACATTTAGCTAGTGACATACAGATTGTCACACTCAGTTTCTCACATTTAGCTTGTCACATTCAGCAAGTTACATACAGCTTGTCACACTCAGTTTCTTACATTAAGCTTGTCATAATCAGCTAGTCACATTCAACTAGTCACATCCAGCTAGTCACATTTAGTTTGTCACATTTAGCTTGTCACATTTAGATTGTCACATACAGTTTCTCACATTTAGCTTGTCACACTCAGGTTCTCACATTTAGATTGTCACACTCAGTCTCTAACATTCAGCTTTTCACACTCAGTTTCTCACATTTAGCTTGTCACACTCAGATTCTCACAATCATCTTGTCACACTCAGTTTCTCACATTCAGCTTGTCACACTCAGTTTCTCACATTCAGCTTGTCACACTCAGTTTCTCACAATCAGCTTGTCACACTCAGTTTCTCACATTCAGCTTGTCACACTCAGTTTCTCACATTCAGCTTTTCACACTCAGTTTCTCACAGGTAGCTTGTCACACTCAGTTTCTCACATTTAGCTTGTCACATTCAGCTAGTCAATTCCAGCTTGTCACACTTAGTTTCTTACATTTAGCTTGTCACACTCAGGTTCTCAGATTCAGCTAGTCAATTCCAGCTTGTCACACTCAGTTTCTCACATTCAGCTTGTCACACTCAGTTTCTAACATTCAGCTTGTCACACTCAGTTTCTCAAATTCAGCTTGTCAAACTCAGTTTCTCATATTCAGCTTGTCACACTCAGTTTCTCACATTCAGCTCTTCACACTCAATTTTTCACATCCAGCTTGTCACACTCAGTTTCTCATATTCAGCTTGTCACACTCAGTTTCTCACATTTAGCTTGTCACATTCAGCTTGTCACTCTCAGTTTCTCAGATTTAGCTAGTCATATTTAGCTTGAGACATTCAGCTTGTCAAAGTCAGTTTCTCACATTTAGCTTGTCACATTCAGCAAGTCACATCCAGCTTGTCACACTCTGTTTCTCACATTAAGCTTGTCACACTCAGTTTCTCGTATTCAGCATGTCACACTCAGTTTCTCACATTTAGCTTGTCACACTCAGTTTCTCACATTTAGCTTGTCACTCTCAGTTTCTCACATTTAACTTGTCACACTCAGCTAGTCACATTTAGCTTATCACACTCAGTTTCTCACAATTAGCTTGTCACACTCAGTTTCTCACATTTAGCATGTCACACTCAGTTTCTCAGATTTAGCTTGTCACACTCAGTTTCTCACATTTAGCTTGTCACACTCAGTTTCTCACATTTAACTTGTCACTCTTAGCTAGTCACATTAAGCTTGTCACACTCAGTTTCTCACATTTAGCTTGTCACAATCAGTTTCTCACATTCAGCTTGTCACATTCAGCTAGTCACATACAGCTTGTCACACTCAGTTTCTTACATTTAGCTTGTCACACTCAGCTAGTCACATCCAGCTAGTCAGATTCAGTT
>JAZGLO010001554.1:0-10412 GCA_036873155.1 Biomphalaria sudanica
TTGAATGATGGTTGCCATGGTCACGGCGGCCATCTTGTTTATTGTATGTAAATACAGAATTTTGTAAAAACTATTGATCAAAAATGGATTTGTGATTTGTGATTTTCGGCACATCGGCACAATTTAGGCCATGTCGTGCCTGCAGTCCCTCAAGGGCCACTCTCCCTCCACACAACAAATTCCATAGTCAAATCATTAAAATCAAGGTCTATTCACAGTTGAAATAGTAGAGGTAGTAAAAATTTAATAATTTGGTAAAAATCTAATGTAAATAGTACATGTCTACAGAATTCATAAATCAGATCTTCGTAGACAACCCCACTTCCCGGATAAAGCCCAGTACCTTCCCAGGGTCGACATTATTGAATAGTGTTTTTAGATTAGTGGCTCTAAAATATTTTTCCCTGACATCCTGGTATCTGGGGCAGTCGATGAGGATATGTTCCACGGTGAGGCGAGAGTCACAATACTCACAAAGTGGGGGCTCTTCTTTCTTCAGCACAAAAGAGTGCGTGATGTAGGTGTGGCCAATCCTAAGTCTGGACATGGTCGTGCTACCACGCCTTGTCAGACCCTTAGATGTGGACCGCCACCTGACATCCGCCACAATCTCCCTGAGTTTATTGTGAGTCTCAGCCTCCCATTGGTCCTGCCACTCTTGGTAGGTGGCAGAGGCAATACTTTGTCTCAGGTCAGAGCAGGGAATTTGGGTTCCTGACACCGCATGATTTAGGGCTCTCTTTGCTTCTCTGTCTGCGGCTTTGTTTCCCTCAATGCCCACATGGGAGGGGACCCAGATGAAGGTGACATCCCTATGATCGGCTGTTATTTGGTTCAACAGCTTCAGGCTCTTATGTACCAATGGAATGTCAGTCTTCATCCGCCCCAAAGCTTGCAATGCAGATTTGGAGTCGGAGCAGATTATAAACTTCCTCCTTTCTGATGCTTTGACGGCCATAAGTGCAAGCGATATTGCATGCAATTCGGCCGTAAAGATGGAGCAGCCATCGGGGAGTCTACGGGAGATTGTTTTGTTCCGAAAGGAGCAGGCATACGCGACCTTTCCATCCATTTTGGATCCGTCTGTGTAGATGGTGCCACAATCTCCGTAGCTCTCTTGCAGTTCCCTAAAATGGACTTGTAGTATGCTTGGGTCTGTATTTTCTTTTTTGAAATTAAGGAGGGATAAATTTAATTTAGGTTTATTCATTAGCCAAGGATATTGTGAAAGTATCGTTTGTTTAATGGATTTATAATAAGTGAATGTTTCGGCTATAATAATCAATTTAAGGCCAGAAAACAATTTAAAGGGAGTAGCCGGAATTGTAAAATGCTTTTATAAATACACATCTATCTAGCTATCTATCTATCTCTCTATCTATATCTAAAAACAAAGATTTTGTAATGATTTTGAAACATTTTATTTAATTTTTTTTATGTGGTAATGTATTTCCAATGTCGACTGCTGCGTTGTATGTAATTTATTTATCAACCTTATATCTTTCATTTAGTAGCTACTGTTCTGGTTTTGTAGTATTATAATATTATTTTTTGTCAATTATTAAGATTGTAATATATATTGATATTATACCTTAATTATATTTAAAATAAAAGGGAAAAATAATTTCTTGTTTTTAAATAAATTAACTAACTAATTAGCTATTTTTAGCTTTAATTTTAAATGTTACTGTACAGATTTTATTTATGACATATTAACCTCCCTTTGTAGGCTTGACAATAAAATAATTTACTTCTAATTCTATAAGAAAAATAGAATTATTACAGGCTGCAAAAGGTAAAAAAAACAACAACTGAATTTTTAAAGTAAAACTGAGAGATAGAGGAAGTAAAAAACTGTGAGCCAGCCCTAACATTTCAGTGCAACTGATTCAATATTTCAGGGGCTTGAAAGTAGTTTAGGGATATTGTGAAAGTGTCGTTTGTTTATTGGATTAAAAAAAAGTGAATGTTTTGGCTATAATAATCAATATCTGGCCTGAAAACAAATTAAAGGAAGTAGCTGTATTTGTAAAATGCTTATATAAAAACATATCTGTCTAGCTATCTTTCTATCTATCTATATGTATATAGACACAAAGATTATTTAATGAATTTGAAACATTTTTTAATTTTTTTTTTATGTGCAGAATTACACTATGCAGAGATCCAGAGTGAGTAATTTTTTTTTCAACCTTATATCTTTCATTTAGTAGCTACTGTTCTGATTTTGTAGTATTTTAATAATTTTTGTCAATTATAAAGATTGTAATAGATATTTTAGTTATACTTTGATTATATTTGAAACAAAAAGCAAAAAAAAAAAAAATTTCTTGTTTTTAAATAAATTAACTAATTAGATAATTTTAGCTTTAATTTTAAATGTTACTGTACAGATTTTATTTATGACATATTTACTTCCCTTTGTAGGTTTGACAATTAAATAATTTACTTTTAATTCTATAACAAAAATAGAATTGTTACAGGCTGCAAAAAATAAAAAAAAAACAACAAATAAATTTTTAAAGTGAAACTGAGAGATAGAGGAAGTAAGAAACTGTGAGCCAGCCCTAACATTTCAGTGCAACTGATTCAATATTTCAGGGGCTTTAAAGTAGTTTAGGGATATTGTGAAAGTGTCGTTTGTTTATCGGATTTAAAAAAAGTGAATGTTTTGGCTATAATAATAATATAAGGCCTGTATACAAATTAAAGGGAGTTGCTGGAGTTGTAAAATGCTTATATAAATACATATCTATCTAGCTATCTATCTATCTATACACACAGAGATTATTTAATGACTTTGAAACATTTTATTTAACTTTTTTTTATGTGCTGGAGGAATGCTAATGGACGCAGCAGTGGGTATGTGATTTTTTTAAACCATATATCTTTCATTTAGTAGCTACTGTCCTGAGTTTGTAGTATTTTAATATTTTTTTGTCAATTATCAAGATTGTAATAGATATTAAAATTATACCTTGATTTTATTTAAAACAAAAGGCAAAACAAAAAATTTCTTGTTTTTAAATCAATTAACTAATTAGCTAATTTTAGCTTTAATTTTAAATGTTACTGTACAGATTTTATTTATGACATATTTACCTCTCTTTGTAGGCTTGACAATAAAATAATTTACTTTTAACTCTATAAGAAAAATAGAATTGTTACAGGCTGCAAAAGGTAAAAAAAAAACAACAAATAAATTTTCAAAGTGAAACTCAGAGAAAGAGGAAGTAAGAAACTTCGAGCCAGCCCTAACATTTCAGTGCAACTGATTCAATATTTCAGGGGCTTCAAAGTAGTTTAGGGATATTGTGAAAGTGTCATTTGTTTATTGGATTTTAAAAAAGTGAATGTTTTGGCTATAATAATCAATATAAGGTCTGAAAACAAATTAAAGGGACTAGCTGGAATTGTAAAATGCTTATATAAATACATAACTATCTATCTATCTATCTCTCTATCTATCTATGTATATAGTAGGATAGAGATTATTTAATGATTTTGAAACATTTTATATATTTTTTTGTATGTTTTTAGCTATAATAATCAATATAAGGCCTGAAAAAAAATTAAAGGGAGTAGCCGGAATTGTAAAATGCTTATATAAATATATATCTATCTATCTATCTCTCTATCTATATAGTAGGATAGAGATTATTTAATGATTTTGAAACATTTTATATATTTTTTTTATGTGATAAAGAATTCACGGTACTACCAGCACATTATGTGTAATTTTTTTTTCAACCTTATATCTTTCATTTAGTAGCTACTGTTCTGGTTTTCTAGTATTTTATTATTTTTTGGTCAATTATCAAGATTGTAATAGATATTAAAATTATACCTTGATTATATTTAAAAGAAAAGGCAAAAGAAAAATTTCTTATTTTTAAATCAATTAACTAATTAGCTAGCTTTAGCTTTAATTTTAAATGTTACTGTACAGATTTTATTTATGACATATTTACCTCCCTTTGTAGGCTTGACAATAAAATAATTTACTTTTAACTCTATAAGAAAAATAGAATTGTTACAGGCTGCAAAAGGTAAAAAAAAAACAACAAATAAATTTTTAAAGTGAAACTCAGATATAGAGGAAGTAAAAAACTTCGAGTCAGCCCTAACTTTTCAGTGCAACTGATTCAATATTTTAGGGGCTTCAAAGTAGTTTAGGGATATTGTGAAAGTGTTGTTTGTTTATTGGATTTTAAAAAAAGTGAATGTTTTGGCTATAATAATCAATATAAGGCCTGAAAACAAATTAAAGGGAGTTGCCGGAATTGTAAAATGCTTATATAAATACATTTCTATCTAGCTATCTATCTATCTCTCTATACACACAGAGATTATTTAATGACTTTGAAACATTTTATTTAAATTTTTTTTTTGCTGAAGGACTGGTAAACATGCAAGCTGGGTTATGTCATTTCTTTCTCTAACCTTATATCTTTCATTTAGTAGCTACTGTTCTGGTTTTGTAGTATTATAATATTTTTTTTGTCAATTATTAAGATTGTAATATATATTGATATTATACCTTAATTATATTTAAAATAAAAGGGAAAAAAAAAATTCTTGTTTTTAAATAAATTAACTAAATAATTAGCTATTTTTAGCTTTAATTTTAAATGTTACTATACAGATTTTTTTTATGACATATTAACCTCCCTTTGTAGGCTTGACAATAAAATAATTTACTTCTAATTCTATAAGAAAAATAGAATTATTACAGGCTGCAAAAGGTAAAAAAAAAACAAAAACAGAATTTTTAAAGTAAAACTGAGGGATAGAGGAATTAAAAAAACTGTGAGCGAGCCCTAACATTTCAGTGCAACTGATTCAATATTTCAGGGGCTTTAAAGTAGTTTAGGGATATTGTGAAAGTGTCGTTTGTTTATTGGATTAAAAAAAAAGTGAATGTTTTGGCTATAATAATCAATATAAGGACTGAAAACAAATTAAAGGAAGTAGCCATAGTTTTAAAATGCTTATATAAAAAAATATCTATCTAGCTATCTTTCTATCTATCTATATGTATATAGACACAGAGATTATTTAATGAATTTGAAACATTTTTTTAATTTTTTTTAATGTGCAGATTTAAACTATGCCGAGAGCCAGAGTGAGTAGATTTTTTTTTCAACCTTATATCTTTCATTTAGTAGCTACTGTTCTGATTATGTAGTATTTTAATAATTTTTTGTCAATTATAAAGATTCTAATAGATATTTTTATTATACTTTAATTATATTTAAAACAAAAAGCAAAAAAAAAAAATTCTTCTTTTTAAATAAATTAACTAATGAGCTAATTTTAGCTTTAATTTTAAATATTACTGTACAGATTTTATTTACTAAATATTTACCTCCCTTTGTTGGTTTGACAATAAAATAATTTACTTTTAATTCTATAACAAAAATAGAATTGTTACAGGCTGCAAAAGGTAAAAAAAAAACAACAAATAAATTTTTAAAGTGAAACTTAGAGAAAGAGGAAGTAAGAAACTTTGAGCCAGCCCTAACATTTCAGTGCAACTGATTCAATATTTCAGAGGCTTCAAAGTAGTTTAGGGATATTGTGAATGTGTCATTTGTTTATTGGATTAAAAAAAAGTGAATGTTTTAGCTATAATGATCAATATAAGGCCTGAAAACAAATTAAAGGGAGTTGCTGGAGTTGTAAAATGCTTATATAAATACATATCTATCTTATTATCTATCTATCTATACACACAGAGATTATTTAATGATTTTGAAACATTTTATTTAACTTTTATTATGTGCTGGAGGAGTGCTAAAGGACGCAGCAATGGGTATGTGTTTTTTTTTTCAACCTTATATCTTTCATTTAGTAGCTACTGTCCTGATTTTGTAGTATTTTAATATTTTTTTGTCAATTATCAAGATTGTAATAGATATTAAAATTATACCTAGATTATATCTAAAACAAAAGGCAAAAAAAAATTTACTGTTTTTAAATCAATTAACTAATTAGCTAGTTTTAGCTTTAATTTTAAATGTTACTGTACAGATTTTATTTATGACATAATTACCTCCCTTTGTAGGCTTGACAATAAAAAAATTAACTGCTAATTCTATAAGAAAAATAGAATTATTATAGGCTGCAAAAGGTAAAAAAAAACAACAAATAAATTTTTAAAGTGAAACTCAGATATAGAGGAAGTAAAAAACTTCGAGCCAGCCCTAACTTTTCAGTGCAACTGATTCAATATTTTAGGGGCTTCAAAGTAGTTTAGGGATATTGTGAAAGTGTTGTTTGTTTATTGGATTTTTAAAAAGTGAATGTTTTGGCTATAATAATCAATATAAGGCCTGAAAACAAATTAAAGGGAGTTGCCGGAATTGTAAAATGCTTATATAAATACATTTCTATCTAGCTATCTATCTATCTTTCTATACACACAGAGATTATTTAATGACTTTGAAACATTTTATTTAAATTTTTATTTTGCTGAAGGACTGGCAAACATGCAAGCTGGGTTATGTCATTTCTTTCTCTAACCTTATATCTTTCATTTAGTAGCTACTGTTCTGGTTTTGTAGTATTATAATTTTTTTTTTGTCAATTATTAAGATTGTAATATATATTGATATTATACCTTAATTATATTTAAAATAAAAGGGAAAAAAAAATTCTTGTTTTTAAATAAATTAACTACATAATTAGCTATTTTTAGCTTTAATTTTAAATGTTACTATACAGATTTTATTTATGACATATTAACCTCCCTTTGTAGGCTTGACAATAAAATAATTTACTTCTAATTCTATAAGAAAAATAGAATTATTACAGGCTGCAAAAGGTAAAAAAAACAACAACAGAATTTTTAAAGTAAAACTGAGGGATAGAGGAATTAAAAAAACTGTGAGCGAGCCCTAACATTTCAGTGCAACTGATTCAATATTTCAGGGGCTTTAAAGTAGTTTAGGGATATTGTGAAAGTGTCGTTTGTTTATTGGATTAAAAAAAAAGTGAATGTTTTGGCTATAATAATCAATATAAGGCCTGAAAACAAATTAAAGGAAGTAGCCATAGTTTTAAAATGCTTATATAAAAAAATATCTATCTAGCTATCTTTCTATCTATCTATATGTATATAGACACAGAGATTATTTAATGAATTTGAAACATTTTTTAAATTTTTTTTTATGTGCAGAATTAAACTATGCCGAGAGCCGGTGTGAGTAGATTTTTTTTTCAACCTTATATCTTTCATTTAGTAGCTACTGTTCTGATTATGTAGTATTTTAATAATTTTTTGTCAATTATAAAGATTCTAATAGATATTTTTATTATACTTTAATTATATTTAAAACAAAAAGCAAAAAAAAAAATTCTTCTTTTTAAATAAATTAACTAATGAGCTAATTTTAGCTTTAATTTTAAATATTACTGTACAGATTTTATTTACTAAATATTTACCTCCCTTTGTTGGTTTGACAATAAAATAATTTACTTTTAATTCTATAACAAAAATAGAATTGTTACAGGCTGCAAAAGGTAAAAAAAAAACAACAAATAAATTTTTAAAGTGAAACTTAGAGAAAGAGGAAGTAAGAAACTTCGAGCCAGCCCTAACATTTCAGTGCAACTGATTCAATATTTCAGAGGCTTCAAAGTAGTTTAGGGATATTGTGAAAGTGTCATTTGTTTATTGGATTAAAAAAAAGTGAATGTTTTAGCTATAATGATCAATATAAGGCCTGAAAACAAATTAAAGGGAGTTGCTGGAGTTGTAAAATGCTTATATAAATACATATCTATCTTATTATCTATCTATCTATACACACAGAGATTATTTAATGATTTTGAAACATTTTATTTAACTTTTATTATGTGCTGGAGGAGTGCTAAAGGACGCAGCAATGGGTATGTTTTTTTTTTTTCAACCTTATATCTTTCATTTAGTAGCTACTGTCCTGATTTTGTAGTATTTTAATATTTTTTTGTCAATTATCAAGATTGTAATAGATATTAAAATTATAACTAGATTATATCTAAAACAAAAGGCAAAAAAAAATTACTGTTTTTAAATCAATTAACTAATTAGCTAGTTTTAGCTTTAATTTTAAATGTTACTGTACAGATTTTATTTATGACATATTTACCTCCCTTTGTAGGCTTGACAATAAAAAAATTAACTGCTAATTCTATAAGAAAAATAGAATTTTTATAGGCTGCAAAAGGTAAAAAAAAACAACAAAAGAATTTTTAAAGTAATACTGAGAGATAGAGAAAGTAATAAACTGTGAGCCAGCCCTAACATTTCAGTGCAACTTATTCAATATTTCAGGGGCTTCAAAGTAGTCAAGGGATATTGTGAAAGTGTCGTTTGTTTATTGGATTTTAAAAAAGTGAATGTTTTAGCTATAATAATCAATATAAGGCCTGAAAACAAATTAAAGGGAGTTGCTGGAGTTGTAAAATGCTAATATAAATACATATCTATCTAGCTATCTCTCTATACACACAGAGATTATTTAATGATTTTGAAACATTTTATTTAACTTTTTTTATGTGCTGAAGGAGTGCTGAGAGATGTGGCTACGGGTATGTCATTTTTTTCTTTAACCTTATATCTTTCATTTAGTAGCTACTGTTCTGGTTTTGTAGTATTTTAATGTTTTTTTGTCAATGATCAAGATTGTAATAGATATTGAAATTATACCTTAATTATATTTAAAACAAAAGGGAAAACAAAAAAATCTTGTTTTTAAATAAATTAACTAATTAGCTAATTTTAGCTTTAATTTTAAATGTTACTGTACAGATATTATTTATGACATATTTACCTCCCTTTGTAGGCTTGACAATAAAATAATTTACTTTTAACTCTATAAGAAAAATAGAATTGTTACAGGCTGCAAAAGGTAAAAAAAAAACAACAGAATTTTTAAAGTGAAACTGAGAGATAGAGAAAGTAAAAAATTGTGAGCCAACTCTAACAATTCAGTGCAACTGATTCAATATATATATATGTATCTCTCTATATATTTTTTAATTTAATATATATATATATATATATATTTATTTAATATATGTAGGTCCCTGGCACCATGGAGGAAAGAGAAGGGCTGGTATGCAATTTATTTATTAACCTTATATCTTTCGTATAGAAGTTACTGTCTTCGTTTTTGTAATATTATAATATTTTTTTTGTCAATTATCTAGATTGTAATAGACATTTAAATTATACCTTGATTGTATTTGAAAAATGAAAAAAGAAAATGTTTTTAAATAAATTAACTTATTAACTAATTTTAGCTTTTATTTTTAATGTTACTGTACAGATTTAATTTATTATAAATTTACCTCCCTTTGTAGGTTTGACAATAAAAAGATTTACTTGTAATTCTATAACAAAAATAGAATTATTACAGGGTGCAAAATCTGAGAAAGAAAAACAAACAAAAGATTTTATTAGTGAAACCGAGAGATTGAGAATGTAAGAAACTGAGAAAAAGGCTTAACATTTTATTGGAACTGATTCTATATTTCAGGGGCTTAAAAGTAGTTTAGGGATATCGCTAAAGCGTCGTTTGTTTTTTGGATTAAAAAATAGGTGAATGTTTCGGCTATAATAATCAATATAAGGCCTGGAGACAAATCAAAGGAAGTAGCCGGAGGTGTGATATGGTTATATCAATATGTATTTATAAATATTTGCATTCTCCTTCATGAAGCACCGCATGTACAGTTCTGGTCAAACGCCTGGATACAGTTATCACTGGGTTCAACTGTTCAGGACTTGGGCTCCTTGTGTCAGACTCGATCGCAGATCAAGATCAAGACTGCTTGACTGTACTTGACAGTAGTCTGCCACGTACAAAACCACACCGGTGAATTAACCGGACTGTTAATCACATGACCAAATCCCAAGTGCCTGGCCTGAGTAGTATTCACTCTAGATGTTGCCTCAAACTTTGCCAGTCGTCTCAGTTGACCGTCTTGGCCGTCAAGCGCAGGCCACGGGCGATTTGCATCAGCTGACTACACACACACACCACTACCACCATTTGTGTCACCAACAGGTTTATTACACTATATATATATATATATATATATATATATATATATATATATATATATATATATAAAATATATATATTCTTTAAGGTGCAGGTTAATCTATTTCATAATATGACATAAGTCTTTACGGTTAAGAGACAGAACGAGATATATATATATATAAAGGGTGACCAATCTGACTGCTTCAACTATGAAGTCATAACACATCTTTCAGTAGTAGGAAAGTTGAAGTTGTGTTGAAATGAGCCCTTTTTTTTCGACGGCGAATGCGTAAAATGGATTTACTATCAGTGATGGAAGAAATGCTCCATAACAATAATAATGCAGTTGAAGCCGCCACCCTTATTCGCATAAAATTA